>JBBPDB010018603.1:0-12519 GCA_037974465.1 Brachypetersius altus | reverse complement strand
CTCGGATTCGTGATTCGTGAGTCATTTAATGGATCCGGGTGATTCACCCGGATGAGTCGTGAATCGCTCAGCTCTAGCTACAAGTAATACTAGGCTTTCATGAGGAAAGAGGTCTGGAAAAGGACTCTTTGCCATAAAAAAAAAACATTATTTACTGTATTTATGTTATTTGTACATATTGTAATATTAGTGTTTAACACTAACAGTACAGTCCAGTTAACAGCTTTTAAGTATACATTTCTCACAGTGAACAGTACTGTATACTTTGATTACAATTTCATTCACTGTTCTTGATCTACAGACTGGTTATTCTTAGAGTAAATGGGAAAGAGAAAAAACAATGTCGAGTGTTTCAGGAACAGCTGAGTAAATATTGACAGTCAGGACAGCTAGGAAGAAAACCAGCTATTCAGCCAATTTGGCCACATTATCTCTAATTATCAATAGTGACAGGTATTTTCTCTGTCAGAGATGTTCTGTGGTGCTACCTGAAACTCCTCGCCCCGATTGAAGGGAAAATCTTTTGTTCTGGTCTCCTGACCCCATTTGTTGCCCAGGTAGGAGTTAACCACCACCGTGCGCTTGTCTCCAACGTCATCAAAACGAGGGTTCACATGCAGGGCCAGTTCATCTTCATTGAAACCAATGTTTAGAGAAAAACTGCAACGCAATTCAAGTTAAGTGAGGACAGGGTGAGAACCAGAGGAGAGTTCTAAGTGCTAAATCTTTATGTAAAAGTAGTGCAAGTAGCATGAGGAGTGGAGACATTCTCTGAACTGACGAGTTTCCAGGAAGTTTCTAACAATTGTGTGTAGGGAAACGGTGAACTGGGGCTCAGATGTGGCACAAGGTAGTTGAATTCACTAAATGTTTTCTGGGTATTTTTGGATACGTAATGTATGTGGAAATACTCACGCGGTGGAATTGGGGGTGGGGACTCCAGTGATGGTCATGGTCTGTCCCACATTAAAGGACATGTTCTGCACAGTCACAATCTGCTGCATAAAGAGAAACATCTTAAACCTCCATCAAAAGAGCATCACTTGCTCTGCACAGGTATAAAGGCATACAGGGATATACAGTCAAGCCTGGAATTATTCATACCACTGGCAAATTTTGACTTAGTTACTTTTATTCAACAAGCAAGTTTCTTCTTGATTGGAAATGGCATAGGTGTCTCTCAGAAGAGAATACGACGATACGACTTACTGCCGTTATGTCTGGTCAGTCTCAGTAACGCCCACAATGAAGCCTGTTGTCTGAGTACTGTGAGTGTGTCCTTTCTTTCGGAGCCATGTCAGCTAGTGGAATAAAAGTCCAAATTTGCCAGGTGTATGAGTAATTCCAGGCACACACACACACACACACACACACACACACATGTACACATATACATACAATATGTATGCATTGTAATATTGCTGAAAATACAAAAGAAAACAAAAAAGAATGAAAATAACATTCTACTGTAAATAGTGATGTTATGTTCAGCATATCAGTTGGTTCATGTGGAAGTCCAGAATTACTGTAGTTTCATCAGAAACCTGGTTTGACTCAATCCATCCTTCATTAAAGTAAATCAGGAGCTATAGATGTTGGACTGTACTTTTAAGACAGATATATGTATATAAATTACTCCATTCAGATTGACTTCCCTATATCATGCCTCTTTCCATAAGCAGACACAGCTGAAACACCCCTTATAACTTCTGCATAGATGCGAGGAGCTAAACTGCTGTAGGTTGAAAAGGTATAAATGGAACACATCCTCAATTCAAAAAGGGTGTTTTTGCAGATAAGAGACTTCATTATTATTTAGTTCTGTCGGCTTTGAAAGTCATACAAAAAGTTTCCTAAAAGTGGGCCGGATTACATGACACCAGTGAACTGTAAATGCAGGAACATCTCAGAGGGTTATGGCACTGTACAACATACTGTTATCTAGAAAAATGTAGAATATAATGTTGCATGGCTAAATGGAGCAGCAGCCAAGCTGAACTTTATGCATATTTTTATCCAATTGTAGATATAAAGTATAACAATGTGACATTTAGCACCAGAAACCACGTAAGTACGTTTATTTGGGATTGCTGCTGCTGCTGCTGCTGCTGCTGCTGCTGATGATGACGATGATGATGCTTATTATTATTATTTTTTTAAATTATTATTATTATTATTATTATTATTATTATTATTATTATTATTATTATTATTATTATTATAGTGAATTAACCAGCTCTACTTCTTGAGGACTGAAATATTGGAACACACTGGATTCCCATTGGTTCCCGTGGCAAAACCATAATTTAAAGCACTGAGGCATCACACCCTTTTTCAAACTGCTCAAGTCAAAATCAAAGCTAATAACAGCTCAGTGAAATTTCATCTAAATAACTTTTTACTCACGAGCATGAATGAACAAGGTTCATTCCTTCACCACACTCTAAGACAGCATTTCAACTAAACCTGCAAGAGAGTCAATAACCTGAGCCTGTTTTTGCAGTGAAAGCACTAAAACGCAGGTGAAATGCAAGGGGATTCCATGAACATGCTTGAGGGAGGGGAGATGGGGTCTACAGCATCAGCAACTGATCAATTGAAGTACACTGGACTCCACGAGTAATTTCTAACTCATCATTAACTCTATGAGGTACCACTGCCTACCAGTAACAATACTAGTCCCCAGTACTGCTCTTCCTGGACATCCATGAACTGCATAATACACTTTCTCCTGCAGTAACACTCAAAATATTAAGTTAAACATCAATATGTCAGCTCTGAAGATTGAAATAAAATACTCACACTCATCTTTTCTTCTCTGCAGGCTCAGCCTGGACATATGAGGCTATTTAGAGGGAGAAACTCTCTGTTGGCTCCTTTTAAACTGCTTGGAAAGGGGAGTATTCCTTTCTATCTCGGGCCAATAGGAGGCCGGCACACACACACACACACACACAGGTTATTGCGACAGCACAAAAACAGTGGTTTTAAAAAATTATATTTTGCAGCATTTTATGTGTATATGATACATTTTGGCTGTTCTTAATATTAAAATACTACCAATGATAACAGTGTTAGAGTTTACTACTCTAGGCTGTATAATTTATTTGTGCATATGTGTAGATATGTATATTTTCCCACTTACTCTCACTTTAATTACTGTTATTTATTTATATATACAAAATCATAAGACATTAGAAATAATACAGATTAGTATTAGAACATTATATAGTTTAGTGTCAGCACATTCCAAAATTCCACTATGTGCAGAATCATGTGAAGTTGTCTGATGGGTGCTAAATTATTTCATTACTGTGACAGTGACAGGGCCACTAGAGGCCGCCCTTTTCTGTTCTGTTGTTCATGTTTTGGAACTTGTGTTAGGATGGCTGAGCACACAAGTCCTGTATTTGGTTCATAATGTATTTCAGCTGACCGGTGTGCTCAGAGAATGAGATTTGTGCTGATTGGTTGTTTGGTTTTGTATTAGGTTGGGTTGAGGTGGATCTTAGCTGTCGATCCATCACCATGCTGAGTGGATTTGGTCCTCCTGTCTCCTTTTGTCAAAGTTTTGGTTCTGGCCCTTGTGCCTGTGTGTTTTGTTTAAATAAAGAATAATAATATAGACGTCTGCGTGTGCGCCTGCCCTCATTGCCTGGAGAAGAAGGAATGTGACAATTATGTGCAATAGTCCTCCTGTGTGAATGCCACTACTTATGTCAATATTACTTTTATACTTCCTCTCTGGCTCCTCAACAGCCACTGTCGGAGCCGCCATCTAGGCTCTGCCATGGCAAGACCCACTGGACTGGCTTGAGACTCGCATCCTTGAATGAGTCAGGCTCAGGCAGCTGGGGCAGTGCTCGGGAGGGCCGCTGGGACGTCTGGAGCAGCTGATCGGAGGCACGGATACGGACACCTGACGAGCCTCTCCGCCTCCATGGCTTCTTTGCCCATGCAGAGACGAAGAGGTCCGCGCAAACATCTGGGAACAAAACAGTCGACTTGTCCTCCGGTCGGCCACTCCAGTGCAAACAACCCCATGCAGCTCTTGAGGAGTGTACCAACTCACTTCTGCCCTCTCCTGGGGCAACGCGTCTCACCTGTTCTGTTGGCCATGGGCTCCCACAGACCTGTGGTTCGGTCTGCTGCGTCTCTTTGTTGGGTGGGTTGTGTCACATCCACAGGGCTGTGCCCGTCCAAGTTGGAGAAGCTGCCATTACTTTTTGACACCAAATGTGACTTTAATAACACTGCATTCAGATACACAGACTTTCATATGGAGTTGGTCCCTCTCTGTAGCTGCCATAATGATTTCGCCCCCCATACCCTGGACTCCGAGGGGAACTTGTTTTTCGTTAAGTGAAGTGATCATTCTGTCATACGTGAACACACCACAGGACACAGTGTGAACAGCATGAAATTTAACCTCTGCATTTAACCTATTCACCAAGTGAAGCAGGGGGCAGCTACGAACACGGCGCCCGTGTAGCAGTGTGTGGGACGGTACCTTGCTCAGGGTACCTCAGCAGCACCTAGCGGTCTTGGGAATCGAACCTGGACTTTCCAATCACAGGGCGAACGCCCTAACCACTAGGCTACCAGCTGCCCCAAACGTGAATACCCTACCGTGGAAAGTAGCGCTCGGATGGACCACCAGGAAGCCTGGAGCCACCGATCGGAGGCAAGGATACGGACTCTGTGGAAAATAGCTTTGGTTTTTTATTTTTTTATTACATTAATGTTTAAGTTAAGATTTACAAAAATATTTCAGCTGCAGCTGTGTAACTGTTAAAGGGAACATTGCTAGTAAAAAGCTTTTACTAGCAACTAGCTTTTACTACCACTTTTGTTCCTATTGTTCATATTTGTCTACCCCTATGTTGATAATAATATTAAAAACAGTATGTTTAGGACAGACTTCCAGGTGTGATTAATCGTGAGTTAACTATAGTAAACATAAGATTAATCACAATTAAATATTTTAATATACTCACAGTCCAAATATATATAATTAGAGTCTCAAGAAAGCGCGGGCACTTTTGAACGAAAACAGGAATATCTTAAGAACAGTCGAGAACTGGTGTAATGATACAACAAAACAGTTGTAGCTTACAGGTAACGTTAAGGACGGGTATTAACACTTTTTTGTCAAGTGTTTTTAAAAAGGGTACTAAAATCACCATTGATTCAACCTGCAGCTCTTAAACAGGGAATACTAAGAACTTTCAATGAGGGATGGGTGGGGTGAAGAATTCTCAGAGACTGGATTAAGAGATTAAAGCTAAGGATTATTTGCACTCTCCATTTAACATTGTTGTTTACAATTATATTTTCCCTCAGAAATATTTTGTAACTTGAAAACCTTTTGCTTACAAATTATTAGTCAAGTTCAAATGTTATATATTGATTTATTGTTTAGACATTTACAGTTTTATTTATTTATATTCATATTTATGTGCATCGGCTTTAGAAAAAGCTGTTGGATGGAAGGGAGGTCAAACCTACACTCCCTGCGGCAATTTAACTTAGGCGGGCCCCGGCCTACCGCGTTCACCAGCTTTTGGACTACCGAAGACGTTGAGAAATTTTAGTTTGAAGCTCAGCTGGTCCGGAAAGCTGGTCACCGAGGAGCTCCATTCTGGCTCAGCTCTGGTTTGTGTACTTTGTGTGATAAACCAAATGACTGTGTATTAAGGACTTCCAGTTAAACACCAATAGGCTCTCCGGTTTGTGTGCTTTGTGTGATAAGTATAACCAAATAACTGTGTATTTCAAAGGTCATGTGTGTGAAGGACTTCCAGTTAAACGCCATCAGGCTTTCCAGTCCGACATGACAGGTGCCTTTGAGCACGCTCGCATATAAACACACACACACACACACACACACACACCTTCTTTCCCCAATTCAAGTTTTACTCCATGGGAACAACATCTGTTAATAGTTCATTCAACTGAAATGAAAAATTCCTGAAGAAATTTTCAGATTGTTCTGCTGCCTAGAATCTTCATAGAAACCGCTTCCTTCACCTGAGCAACCTTCTTGTTTACCTTTGCAACCACATAGAATCTCCCCAGCTAGCAAGTCCTACACCATAGCAACTATCCGGAGACTGCATAGCAACAACCTCCTGCACAATAGCAACTACCTTTTATACCATAGCAACCATCTGGAAACTCCCTAGTAACCACCTTCAATACCATAGCTACTGCTGAGAAACTGCTTAGCAACCACCTCCACTTTGTGCACAACAGCCAAAATCCAGAAACTCTTTAGCAACCACCTTCGGGACTGGGAGGCTGCTGTGAGGCCAGTGCCCTCTGGGGAACGGTAGCTTCCTGGCTCGGGAGCGCAGCAGTTTGGCTCTGCGGTGCTGCGGCTTCCTGGGTTTAAGGAACCCAGGGGTTCCCTGGGTGGAGGTAGCTCAGTGGGTAGGATGCTTGCCTCCAGACCAAGAGGTCATGGGTTTGAATCCTACCTTCAGCACACCACCACTGGGTCCCTGAGCAAGGCTCTTAAACCTAAGTTGCTCCAGGGAGACTGTCCCCTGTAGTTAGGGAATGAAAGTCGCTTTGGATAAAAGCGTCTCATAAATGCCGTAAATGTAAATGTAAATGTAAGTGGCTACCCAGAGAGCGAACTGCCTTGACAGGAGCGGGCTGTGGGCCAAGCCACTCCACTCCAGCTGGTCCTCCAGGTCCTCCAAGTCCTGCTGGACCTCCCCTATGGCAGCAGTGGATGGGGGCTCAGCTGTGGGGTTTCTCCCAGCCGGTTCTTTCTGGCTCCTCAACAACCACTGCGGGAGCCGCTATCTAGGCCATGGATCTGCGGGTCCGCACTATGTGCAGGCAAGACCCGCTGGACCGGCTCGAGGCTCACATACCGGAGCGAGTCTGGCTTGGGCAGCTTGGGCAGCGCTCGGATGAACTGCCGGGAAGCCTGGAGCCACCGATCGGAGGCGAGGATATGGACTCCTCGCAAGCCTCTCCAACTCCGTGGCTTCTTAGCCCTTCCAGAGACGAAGAGGTCCGCGAAAACATCCGGGGACAAAATAATCGGCTTGTCCTCCGGTCGGCCACTGCAGCCGCAAACAACCACCTGCAGCGCTTGAGGAGTGTATCAACTCACTTCCGTCAGCTCCTCCCTCTCCTGTATCTTTGTTGGGTGGGTTCATCTGTCACATCCATAGGTCTGTGCCTGTCCGAGTAGGAGATGCTGCAGCGGACCGACAGGCTCATTCTTTCTTTCTTTCTTTATTTTTGAACACAAACAGAAGGCACATGGGCCCAAAACAAAGAATATAAACCAAGCACTTCAAAATCTCTCCTAACATGATGGTGAACCCACAACCTGACAAACCGAAATCTATATGTTTAACAGAAACTAAACACAACACAGCTCTGGAACTTAATAAAAACACAACACATCTGAAACTTAAACAAGAAACCACCCCAGTGTCAAAGAGTCCTTCTACAACTACTGTCCACTGACCGGTATCTCACAGCATTAAGTCTAGTTTAAATGTTGTTCATAATTAATTAGGAAGATTTTTAGGCTAGAAAAAAACATGAAAAAACTACGCATGCACACACACACACACACACACACAACGTATGTCAGGAAATAAAATGATTAACTGGGAAATAATTTAGTACTTAAGTAGGAAAGAATTGCTAATATGCTAAACTCTGGCTTTTTCCTAATGCAGATTTATAACAACTGACCTTAACCTGCATGAAGAATTATGAAGCAGGTGTTTTATGCAACTTTGATGTCATTTCAGGACAAAATGTGCTACGACACCAGCCACTTGTGGAAATAAACCTTTATAATTGTTTGTATATATCAGTTGTTATAAAGGTTTATTCAGTAAAAGGTTCACTAAGCCTCATGAATGTGGCGCAATAATTTGAAACTCCAAAAGCAAAGAAAAACTTCATGGGTAGTAATAAACAGGGATAGTAAAACACCATCCTTTGTTAAATCTGTTTTAAAACTTGGGAATGAATGGTAAGCCTGTTTTTCACAAGGAAATCCATGTTTCAGAGCATGTGGTGGATTTCTGCTTGTTCTTGGTTGTCTGGCGACATCTAGAGGTCGGTTCATTAAACTTAATATTGTGTCATTTATTGTGGTGGGGAGGAAATAATAAAACATTTTACATACAATAACAATATAATGTAAAAGAATCAAAACTTGTAACTGTGTAATCATTCATTTTGCATGCGACCCAACACTTTCCTTCAATGTAATTTATCCTTTGAGCAAAGAAAAAACAGCACTGTTGCGATAGAGCTTTTATTCAACTGAAGTTAGACATTTGAATGACATTGCTTCAGATCTGGAATGGTTTTAGCATGTGACTTGAAAGGCTGCAAAGGAAGAGCTCTCGAGTTGGAAAATTAATTATTAACACAGTTTTGAAATCTGACTTGTGAAATCTGACTTTTACTAAGAGTTCTAAAGCTTAATGTAAAAAATACAGTCAGAATAAAAAATAATATGTTTAATTTATTTATTGTCTTTCTTCACCCAAAGACAACAAAACATGTCAACAAATATAAAATGCAACAACAGGTCTATACTGACACATAGTTATACTTAAGGAATCTCTTGGATACTGATATAGAGGACGAAGAAATTCCATAATCTGGGCGCAGAAACAATGAAGGTCTCCCGTACAGGACAGTCTGTATTTTGAATCTGTCGATCTTTATGTGGTGTAGGGATAAAGCAGGCCTTGTATATAAAAGGGAACAAGGCCATGAAATGTTATAAAAAGTACATTTAAGAATTTTATACTGAAAACAGAATGATACTGGCAGCAGGTGTGTTTAGTGTTGTCACACACACGGGATCACGTGGCATTTCAAGGTCAAGGAGATGACGTCACGTCTAGTATATAAACAGGAAGGAATTGTACCATCTTCACACAGACATTGAAGTTGCTGACTTCATGCCCGTGTGTCACTTCATCGACCCTACTCCAGACTATCTCCGGTACCGTGAGTACTCTGACTCTCTGAGTCCTTTATATACAACCTGTGTGTGTTCAGAGCGCGAGTTCAACTTGGTGTGGACTCTAACTCCATTAGGTAGCGTTCTGAGATCAAACGCGTGGCTTACCTCCTCTCTTGTGTTCCATCACGTCTGAGTTCTTCCTCCACACTACATAGTGGGCACAATACACTCATAATTCTGCCTTCCACCGTGACAGAATGTCTGTGTCTTGGAGCCTCGAGGAGAAGCAACAGCTGTGGGAGACGGTCACGCAGCAGATGACCGAGATAGGGAACCTGAAGCAGGAAGTGGTGAATCTCCGGGTGGAGACCGTAGGTCTTCGTGCTGAGATCGTCGCCCTGCGGCAGACCCTGTCTCAACAGTCTGTAGCGGGTCCTAGTGCTCCCACAGCTGCTTCTCCACCACCGGTGGCTCAAGCTCCGCCTCTGCTACCCAAAATAGTCCTCCCGGAGAAGTGGAATGGTAAGGACAGGAGGTGCGATGTTTTTCTAACCAATCTGACTCTGTTCTTCGATTTTTAGGCTCAAAGATATCCCACCGACGGGAGCAGGATTGCTTTGCTCACCTCCCTCCTTACCGGGCAGGCAGCAGAGTGGGCTGCGGCTGTGCTGCACTCGGATTCCAACACCGCCCACTCCTATTCGGAATTCACGAAGCAGCTCAAAGCCGCATTCCAGCATCCGGAGAGCGAGGTGGTGGTGGACTCATGATTATACCACCTGCAACAGGGAGATCGCCCGGTGAGCCCCTACACCTCCGACTTCCGCACGTTGGCCGAGCAAACCACGTGGAGCGAGGCGGTGCTCCGGATCGCTTATTATGAGGGGCTGAATGCGTGCATGAAGCACGAATTGGCTACGCGCGAGCTGCCTGTGACCCTGGAAGGGTTAATATAGATGTGTCTTCACATCGATCTGCGCCTCGCTTCAGCTCCTAAATTTAAACCCAGACAACCGGAACCAACTTTCGTGCTACCCTCCATGCCGGCTCACCGGGTTCCACCAACCGCCTCAGAGGCCCACTCTCTTGGAGCTGGGGAACCCATGCAATTAGGACGCACCTCCCTGTCGGCCACGGAGAAGGAGAGGCAGTTCTGCGAAGGCCTCTGCGCCTATTGCGCCTCCCCCGACCACCATCGTGTCGCCTGCCCTGTTTGGCTGGGAAATGGTCAGATCAAGTGATGAGGGGGAGGAACTCACTTGGTCCGCCGGCTCAGACCTCCTGCCTGTTAACTGTTTCCCGGCTGGTCCTTCGGGTGAGACTCCAATTGAGACACAAACAGATCATGACCACCGCCTTCGTGGATTCGGGGGCCGCTGGTAACCTTATTGATCACGCTTATGCTTCTCAGTTGGGTCTCAAATTTGAGGTGTTATCCCAGATGGTTAACATCACAGCCGTGGATGGTCGGCCCCTTTCCAGCAGCCCCATCATCCACCGCACCGAACCCATTCAGGTGAGCATCAACCAGCACAGTGAGTCCATTTCATTCTTCATTACCCAACTCACCTCTCCTCCTATCATCCTTGGGCTGCCCTGGTTAACCCTGCACGACCCGCACATCTCCTGGTCGCGCCAAAAAATCCTCTAATGGGGTCCGACCTGCAGTGAGCTCTGCAATCCGGCGCCTGGGACGTGCTCAGGGGAGTCCGAGGCTTCTGACGTCAACCTGGGGGCCATTCCCGTCCCGTATCGGGACCTGGTGGGGGTTTTTAGTAAACATGCGGCCGTTAAATTACCACCTCACCGGCCGTACGACCTGGCCATCGAACTCCTGCCGGGCTTGGTACCACCCCGTGGCCATGTCTACTCCCTGACCAGAGAGGAACAGCGTGCCATGGAGGACTATATCACTGAGGGGCTCTGCAATGGCACCATTTGTTCGTCCAAGTCCCCTGCAGCTGCAGGGTTCTTCTTTGTGAAGAAGAAAGACGGGGGCCTCCGTCCTTGTGTCAACAATCGAATTGGATTTACGCAGTGCGTATAACTTAGTGCGCGTCAGGGAGGGAGACGAGTGGAAGACGGCCTTCATAACCCCCACCGGCCACTACAAGACCTTGGTCATGCCATTTGGATTGTGTAATTCACCCTCAGCATTCCAACAGCTCATATCGGACGTCCTCCGCGACATGCTGGGTAGGTGGGTTTTCGCCTACCTTGACGACATCTTAATTTATTCCAACACTATAGAAGAGCACACCCAGCATATCAGGGCAGTGTTAAAGAGGTTGCTGGCCCATCAACTGTTCTGCAAGCTGGAAAAATGTGCGTTCCACCAGCACTCCACTACCTTCCTTGGTTTTGTCATCTCCTCCCAGGGGATAGCCATGGATAGCCATGGATCCCCAGAAGCTGGAGGCTGTGTGATTGTGGCCCTTACCCACATCGCTTAAGCAGCTGTAATGTTTTCTGGGGTTCGCCAATTTCTACCGGCAATTTATCCGGGGCTTCAGTTCGGTTGCGGCGCCTCTTACTGCCCTCACCAAACCCAAGACCGGACCCTTCCGTCTCAACTCAGAAGCCATCTCCGCCTTTCACCACCACACCAGTTCTCATCCACCCCAGGAGCAACCATTCGTTGTCGAGGTGGACGCCTCTGATGTGGGCGTAGGAGTCGTCCTCTCGCAGCAAGGTCCAGACAGGAAACAACACCCCTGTTGTTTCTTCTCCAGAAAAGTCATTGGCTCCAGGGCGGCAGGACCCATTCACCGTCTGGACGGACCACCAAAACCTCACGACTATCCGACAAGCCAAGATCTACAACCCCAGGCAGGCGCGGTGGGCGCTCTTCTTTGAGCAATTTAATTTCACCATCTCATACTGCCCGGGTTCCAAAAACATCAAAGTGGACGCCCTCTCACGCCAGGTCCAGGCTGAGAGCTCCCGGGTGGACCCCGTGCCTGTCCTGCCAGCAGACATCACCATTGCTCCTCTCCGGTGGGGATTAGATGAGAGGGTCCGCCAGGCACAGGCCTTGGAGGCTCCTCCTCCCGAGACTCCAGCCGGCAAGCTCTTTGTGCCTTCAGGAGTGCGTCAGGAGATGCTGAAGTGGGCACATTCTTCCGCCTTGGCCGGCCACCCTGGAGTACTGAGGACTTTAAAACTCCTTAAGGTGGTGTTTTGGTGGCCTTCCATGAACCAGGATGTCCAGGGGTTCGTCCAGGCCTGTTCTTTTTGCGCCCACTCCAAATCCTCCAACTCCGCTGCAGTGGGTGACCTGCAGCCCCTACCAGTCCCTAAACAGCCGTGGTCTCACATTGGACTGGATTTTGTCACAGGACTGCCGGAGTCTCGTGGAAAGAACACCATCATTACCATCCTGGACAGGTTCTCCAAGGCTGTTCACCTGGTGGCCCTCCCCACAGCCAAGGAAACTGCTGAACTACTCATTGAGCACATAGTCCGCTTGCATGGGTTCCCCAAGGACATCGTCTCGGACAGAGGGCCCCAGTTCATGGCGCAGTTCTGGAAGGCCTTCTGCCGTCTGATCGAGGCCT
>JBBPDB010018593.1:0-30658 GCA_037974465.1 Brachypetersius altus | reverse complement strand
GAACGAAACGAACTGTGATTGGTTGTTTGACATGTCAGTCAAACGGCCTTATGGGCGGGCCTTGGCCAAAGAAAGTGACTATGAATTCCAGACCTTCAGCCATCAGTCTGAAGGTCTGGCTATGCGAGACTACCCCCGACCTGACGTTGTTGATGATGGTTCTGATCTGATGATGCAAGGTTTGTCAGGTTTCCTCTGATCTTCTCCACAGCACACAGGATGAACAGTATTTAACCCATTCACCAAGTGAAGCAGTGGGCAGTGCCTAGGGAGCAGTGTGTGGGGATGATGCCTTGGTCAAAAGTAGCTCACTGGTGCCACTGACAGTCTTGGGATTCAAACCCATGACCTTCTGATCTCATCTCCCTTACTACCTGGCCATCAACCACCACCAGAATTCTTTCTGGACAAAGGATGCTGGTGGCTGGAGGTTCTTGGTAGGTGGGCTGTTCTCTTGCCAGCATTGACACTGACACTACAGCACCGCTACACACACACACACACACACACACACACACAACCTTGTGAGCCATGCTGAGAATGATTCGCCATAATATCTTCTCCCTGCCAGTCCTGTGGGGGTCTTGACCAATGTTGAGGGGTTAAAGGGGGGCTAACAGAAGATTCAGGGAACCACAGTCTGTACCTGTGAACTAATCCACCTGAATGGCCAGTGTGTCTGATTGTGTTTGTTAACTTCTGTCAATATTTTTTTATTGTGGTTGTTTTCGTTCTACAGAAGTAAACTGTGCATCACCTTGAGGAACTCCAGTTCACAGTCCTCGGCGACCATGTTGGCGTTGTTAGTGTGCAGCCGCAGCAGCTCCTCCCTCAGACAGGGCAAGGCCATTCTCTCCAGTACACTCCTAGAGACGTAATGCTCGGGGCGATAGTAGTTCTTCCCGTACACCTTCAAAAAAGAGGATTTAAACGTCATTATAAATGGAAAAGCAAAAATATACTGAAATGGGAGTCGATCGTGGGTGTAAATGACCTGTCTGGATTATTTAACCCTTTAAAACATTCTATAATGAACCACTAGATATCATATCCACTCTGAATGACTCTACAAGCATCGGAATTAGGGGGATTTTAAAAAGATAAATGGAATGCATTACACATTAAAATAAACTATAAATCAGCTCCAAAAGGCAAAGAACCATTAGACTTCCTTAGCATAGCATTACCTCAGGCATACTGTCCCCAAATTCAGCCTGCAGGGCCAAAGCAGCAAGCTCCAGGCCAGTCTCCTCGTTGCAGGGCAGGCGGTCCTCCAGGATATCCCTCCTCAGCTGCAGGTAGTACTGGTGGCGGGTCAGCTTGTGACTGCTCAAGAGACCAATGGATTATTTTAGCCAACATTATAATGAACGAAAACACGGCATACATAACAATACAGTCACCTGTAGCCAGAAGCCGAAGAGAAACTTGAGTTGGGGAAGATTACAATGAGAAAAGACTCACAGAAGATGGCTGGTATCACTGATGAAGAACTTGATGCGGAAGTGCAGGATGAATGTGGAGGTTGGGACCTTTTTCCAGCTCTCTGGAGCCACTTTGGAGATTTTAATGTCATTGTCCAGGAAAAAGAACTCACCATCTGGAAGAAGAGGAGTAAAAGTGAGTCAAAAAAAATACTCAATATTCAACTTCAATTCAGTTAGTATTCATAAACCCCTTAGACACACCCAGTCTGCCCGCTACATTCACTATACAAGTCATGTAGGGCCACACCCATTAAGCAACTTAAAGTTGGGGTCAGTGTATCAATGAGAGGATGACGTGCAGCTACTATTCTGGCCACAAAAATAGAAAAAAACATCTTCTTACCAAAACTAACTCAGCTTCTTCACACTGAGAACTAAACCTAACTCAAACACCAAACATTGTTACATATATCTGTTGATTCGGCCTCCATTCATTTAGCCCTGGCCACTCTGACTTTATAAACAGTATTTCAGCATTTTTTTTGCTTTTTGAATAAAGCACAACCAGAACAAATCTGTGTGAGTCAGAACATGTGAGTCAAGGTGGGTAAAAAAAACACAAACAAACAAATGTACAAACGAACCATGACTGTATTTCAGCTAAGAGAGAGGAAGTCTAGCCATTCACATGCGACAGCAAAGCAAAACCCTTTAAGGAGATGAACAGGTCTTAAGGCTGTTTTTATACTGAACTGCATTTATGTTCATAGCAGGTAGCATAACATGCAAGTCTATCAAAACACGCAAACAAAAACTCATAACCTTTCCCCACTTCCTTGCCTCAAAAAAGCGTGTATTAGCTTGGGCTAGCATATTACCTTGAGGCTGAGAGAACTAAAACGTTGTTACATAACAACTGTTTCCGGATGGACTGAATAAGGCGCAACCATTCAGAACAGATCTCATTTACATATATGGGTCTTAAAGGTATGGTAACATGAGTGAGTATACTGTATTTGTTGAATAAAACCACACAGACGTTGTAAGTGAACAATGAAATGTGAAATATGGGCCCTTTAACACAGAAAGATATAAAAACTGGGCAGACATCAGTGCACACTACCGTCACTGTAGGCAAGTCCAAAGTAGAAATGCTCCACCAGGTTGGAGTGGGCAATGATCATGTCAAACACGTCTCCTCCTCTGGACTTGACGTCACACTTGACCAGGATGATCTGTCCATTCGGCATGATCACTCTCAGGTCCCTCTGGGTGGAGCACGACTTCCCTTTCTTTGACTGCAGAGGAAAACAGAGAGAATGATAAATGAAGGGGACTGAATAATGAGATTGCAGTGGCTCAGGTGGTATCAGGACTGATAATACGGGCACAGAGCAGGTTTTTACTCCACTGTGCACCAGTCTGCTAATGACATTACACTCACCACAATGGAATTGGGCAATTCCAGGATAACAAGAGGCTCATCCAGCATTCTGACGAACTCTGGGCCCAAGTCCTGCCAAGACAAAAGGTCATGTTATGGTTCACCCTGTGGCTGCTGCAACTCATCATTTTCACGCAATTAAAAATCACACGTTAACCCCAACTCACTAAACTTTCATTTAGAATCTTTAACCACTCCAAAGGAGATTTCCACTAAAACAGTGGCAAATCTGAACTAAATCAGTTTTCTTTGGGAACTAATGCTATCATAAAATTTCATGAAATAAAATTGCTTTTAGAGGCAGATGTCTGGTTGCATTTACCACCTTGGATGACTTTGTTAACCACAAATTTGAGTGGAATTCCCCCTTAAATCGTTGTAGTAGCGAGTGCTCGTGCCTGTCCATGTTGGTCATTTTAAAACTGATCAGCATCCGGAAGTGGAGATTTTTGTCACCCATTAAAGAAGCTCCATGCTGCCCTTATTGTTGGATGAGCTGTGAGGTATATTCATAGTCATATTACACAGGTCAACAGGTCAAAATCATCAGAGATCAGTTTATGTGGGTTTGGTTGTGTTTTTCACGCTGATTTCAAATCTGTGTTTAGCTTTTCTCGCATTCACAAAATTATGTGGCTGGAAAAAAACAAAACCTGAAAACAGATCTGAAATCAGCATGAAAACCTGTTTTAGAAAAGTGTGTTGTGATTTCTGATGATTACAAAAAAATGTTGCTGTTGACTGTGTTATGGTTGCTTTGCTCAGTTAACCCTCCTCAGTTCCCCACGGTATCTTAAATTGTTTGCTTTGATTCATTCCCTCGTGAGAAATGATCTTATCTGGACCTGTAGATTTTATCAGTTCCCTTGAATTTTTGTGTCAGACCGTCAACTCACCTTCAGTTTCCTCTCGCTGAGGCTGAAGGTGGAGCCAAATGACTGGTTAGGGACAGGTTTGGAGTTAAGCTGTTGGCGTCTGTCAAGGTATGGACTGCGGCTCAGCCACGTGCTGCTGGTGCTTATTGGACTGGAGTTTGGGCAGCTTCTAGGAATCAAAGACACCAGGTCAGGCTCCTGAGGTCACCTACTATAATACCCCAACCTCTCCACAATTCTTTTCATGGACAACATTTATGTCCATAGCAGGTAGCAGGACATGCAAATCTGGCAGAATACATGTAAAAGCTCACAATTTAATATATTGTATTGTATTGTTGAAAACAAGACCTTTCCTGACTTATCTCAAAAGAAACTTTTATCAGCTTTGGGGCTAACATATTACCTATTAACATGTTACTAACTGGAACATTATTATAAAATATTTATTCTAAAATACCGATTACTACCTGAAAATGTTTTATTATTTTGCCAAATTACTACACTACCACACCCATATGATTTTTTTTATTTGTGAATTTGTATCAAATGGGCCATAATGAGGCTAAAATGGCTGAGGAGGGGAAGTGCACATGATAATTAGCAATAATTGTGATGTTGTGATTTATTTCTCCCAAATCTGTTACCTGTTACAGTCAGCCTGGAAAGTGTGGGATGGTGAGCCGTTCTTTTTTGGGGTCCAGCTGAAATTCTGACTGGAGCTTCCTAAAGCAAAAAAGGGCCCCTCAGTTCTGGATATTCCTTAAACTGCGTGACGATATTGTAATGGAGTGTCATTAAAGATGGAGTCCTACCTCGAAGCCTGTCTCTGACCAACTGACTTCGGAGCGCTGCATTGCCCAGTGCATTCTCAGTCTGAAAAACAGTAATAACAATTTAAGACAATGGTTAAGAGCACATCATTTTCTCAGCAGCTTATGCAGGGTTGCCAGCTCAGCTTTTTTCATGCAGCATTACTATGACAATAACTATTTAACGGTGATGTTTTAGCTTGAAGTGTTTAAAGTGTTTTATAGCCAGTTGTGTCACACCACAGCACAGCAAACGGTGTGAAGGTCTTTCTCTGCATTTAACCCATTCGCCCGAATGAAGCCATGGGCAGCAAGTAGCACAGCTCCCAGGGAGTAGTGTGTGGGGACAGTCCCTTGCTCAAGGGTACCTTAGTAGTACCATTGGCAGTCCTGGGATTTGAACCTACAACCTTCAAATCGCAGGTGTAACTCCGTAACCACCAGGCCACCAGCAGGCCCAAAGTGTAAATATAAAAGCAAAATAATTCAACATAATATATGGAAAAATATATCTTTTCTTTCGATAAGCATACTACTATTTGTTCATAATCTTCCAAATATTGAACCTAACTTAGCCCTTAGACCTTTCTTCAGTTGCTTCAGTTTCTAAAGGCTAAAAATGTTGCCACCAGATGATGGGAGACCACCAGTTAGCTTGGCACTGACTGCATGTCTGGATAGATGCACACTCCCCTCAAATGCATTAAATGGATTCCTATTCTGCCACTTACTGCCAAATTTAGCAATATGGTGCCTAAGGCAAATAGAAAGACCAGTTTCAGCTTAAATGCCATTGAGAATTCTGTTATGAGGTTATGAGAATTCTGACACTGTTGTCTATAATATAAAGCATGGATTTGATCTTCAAGATAACTTTTACATTACAAGTCAACTCACAGGGTCTTGTAGGACATCCTGGGCCAGCTGCCTGATGACTTTGTCTGCAGGTGGGAGGAGGGCGTTCTTTTGGTGCTGCTCACCCGCCTCTAGTATCGCCAGCAGCTCCGGCCGTCTATGAGGCATCTCTTCGCACATGCTCAGTAGGAGGCTGTTCAAGTGGTTGGAGAGCTGCACGGGCTGGAGGAGGAACGTTAAGCAAAACTGAATATGCAGGACTGGCCTTGTGACCTCGTTTTCACCACTGAAAATAAGGACCACTAGACAGGCTATTCACATCATAGCCTGACATAGGAATCTTCAAGGACTATGGTGAAGATAATTACCTGATTCTGAGGGAGCTGATAATCCACAGTCCAGTAGAGCGTCATTCCCAGAGAGAAGACCACCATCTAGAAATGAGAAATGTCCCAGTCATTGTCCATGTTACTGTTTTTGTTCTGGTCCTGTTACAGACCAGTCATCAGTCCAGTCCAATCGACATTCTTATGTCCAGTCTCAATCGTTGATTCTTCTGTTCAGTCATTTATTCAGTGTTTTGTCCAGCCCAGTATTCAGTTTTCAGTCCTGCCACCAATTCTGCCCCGTTCTCTAGGCTGTCTCCTGTGGCAGGTTGGAGCTGCGTTCAAGATGTGAGGTTTCTGGAATGCAAGCTCCAGCTGTGTCCTGTCTGTCTCATCTGTATTTGTTATTATTTATGTCCTCCATGCTCCCTGTCCATGGGGGTTTGTCATTGTTCTGACTCATGCCTCTCTCTAGCACCACCCTATCATTATCATGTTCATCGCTGCCCTGTTCTTATCTCCCCGCTTGCCCAGGTGTTTCCACTGTCTGGTCATGAAATATACCCCTGTGTTTGTGGCTACCTTTTGTTGGTTTGCTGTAAGTCCTTTTGTTGTGTTGTGGCTCATGTATGGTTATTGTTTCTTAATAAATTGGACTACACACCCTACAGTAGAATTCTTTTCATGAAGTGATCAAAAAAGGCTTAAAATGTACCTTGAGGCACTTTGTAAGATACTTAAGATACTTAGCCTTAAGACCACCTGACTCTATTCTTCTCAAGTTGACCTTCCTCAGTAGAAGATTCACCTTCACCTCCTACCGTTCATCTTCACCTCACTCTCAGTCGTTTTCCTCTCCTCTCACCTTCTCCACGTCCAGCCTGCAGCTGAGGGATCGAGCCTGTGCCATCTCTGGAGAGGTGAAGGAACCCACGTCTTCTAAGCGCCCGCAGGTCTTGAAGGCGATGCTGCCGTCGGGTGAGAGCAGCATGGAACCGGGGCTGATTATACTGCACATGTTAGAAGGACCTGGGCAGAGCCAAAGAGCCACCAATGTTAAAACAAGAGAAGAAAGACACCTCAAAGCAGACTTAAGAAGATGATAATGATGATGATGATAACAATAACAGTAACAATAACAATAAAAATAATAATAATTTTTAAAAAAACATCAGAGATAAAGAAAGCGTACTAAAAATAACAGTACAGATAAAATGCAATCCCTCAAAATAAAAAATACAAATACATCAAAATGCACAAAGATTAGAACAGAAATACAATTAAAGTTAAAAGTAAGTAAATAGGCCCGAATAAAGAAATTGATTATTGATTATAGAGTAGAATACAGAAGTGACATGGAGCTCTGAGGCTACTGTATGTAACTAACAATAGAAGCTCATGTCACACCAAAGTATTCCAGAAATAAAACTGTTTAGTCACTCTATCTCTGTACCTTTGCTGGAGATGCCCATCAAAGCCTCTGCTGCACCCAGGAGGAGGGCCCACACCTCCCCCTCCTCCAGCGGGGCTCCTCGTGACTCCAGCACCTCCGCCAGGGCCACGAATGTGCTCATCCTGCCTGACAGGAGAACCTTTTTTTCAATTGCAGTACATTTGCAGGTAAACATACAAACACATCATTATTTTGTAATCCACATTATTTGAAAGCTATTTGCATTATTAGTCATCTGCTAAGCTGTATAATGTCAGGTCCCTAGTCACCGCTGTTATTTAAGTTTTAGTGAAAGGACTTTTAAGTTGATTTACATTATGGTCACAGCTGTTTAGTGTTTAGTGTTAGGCACCCTAGACAATAGGCCTAGCAGAGGCCCACATTAACACCAAGCTCTCTAGATGAGCCACAAGAGCTCTTAACAGGTTCCTTAAGTGCCTTAGAAGGGCACCAGTGCTAGATCCAAGGCAGCCAAACCCTCCTAAGCCAGCCCCACTACAGCCTCTGCCTCCTGTCCCGGCTCCTAGAAGGCTCCGGCCTCCCACGCTGGCCTCACAGCAGCCTCAGGCTCGAGTGCAAGTCCAAGATCTTCTCAGTGGCTCCGGTCAGCCACTCTACTGGGACTCCAGTCCCGGAGGGGCCAGACTCTGAGCAGAGATGGGGACTCGAGTTGCACTTAAGTCGCACAAACATAGACTTGACTTTAGACTTCCCTCAACAACTTGACTCGGACTTGGGTGCTGTGACCCGTGAGTCATAACTCGTAAACAATGTTCATTTCAAGGAATTATTTATTTATGTCTCTTTCCAGCGACCTGAAAATCGTTCACCTCGCCCCGGTGTCACATTACTTTTGTCCGAGGTGAACGGTTTCCAGCTAATAACGGTTTTTGAGGGGTCATTGGAAAGGTGTCACCGAGCCCCATCTAACTGTGGAGTTTCACATTTAGAGTGTTTGATATATTTTTCATATTTAACATTTAGATTTAAGATAATTTGAGGCAAATCCTCCATGTTGGTGAGGGCGTATCACAGCACTCAGTCCAGCCCCCTGCTAAGCAACAGCCAATTTTAATCATGGCCTTGGCCAATTAACATATCTTCTGAACGTTCAGAGCTCAACATTTACAGCTCAAAAATCCCACATTTAGAGTTGCCGTTTGTAAACATTGCCCCTCAAGGACTTGAGACTTGACTTGGACTCGAGCACAAATACTTGAGACTTGACTTGGACTTAGTAAGTCTCAGAGGCCACTGTCCCGCCGTGCACCTGCTTCTGCTCCTGCCATGGCTCCTGTTTCTGGGGTCCCCGTTCCTGAAGCCCCAACTCCTGCAGAGGCTCCCAGAACCTCGTTGTGTCCGCAGGGTCCTGGGCTGTCTGCCGCTCCGGTGGCATGTCCTCGGGGAAGGGGTGCCTGTGGGGCCCCATCAGAGACCCGACATTTTCCCCCTAATATTTTTTGGGCAGGCGCTACGGGGCTATGACGGAGCTCCAGCTCGGAGGGGTTCCCAGAGGGACTCTTGGACCGAAGGGGGCTGTGCCCCTGACGGTGCGGGAGGTATTGGAAGGGCCTATGATTTTCCCTGTCTCCTCCCCTTCTCCTCCTATTTGTGTTTGGCCTAGAGGCCCATTTGGGTGCCCCAGAGTTGTGCCATAAAGAGAGTGTCCTTGTTTGTTATGCATTTAAGTTGCTCTGTTTCAGTTTGTTGTTGTCTGCTCACCCTCACATTAGGCTTTGTTGCGTTGTTATTATCTGTTTAAGTTTGGAGAAAGCATATTGGCCCTCATGCCTTGCTTTTGTTTATAGGTTTATTATGAATAAAGAGAACCAAAAAATGCAACACAGCAAACTGTAGCATATAAAAACTTCCTACAGAGCCCATTTCTTTTCTTTTCTTTTACTTTTACTCAGTTCCACTTATAACATCTGAGTGGTTTTATTTTCTAAAAGTTGTAAAACATTTCTACTTTTCTTCCTAGTCTCTCTGAGTATCCCTTACTATTAAACTGTTTTTGGTACTGTGTCTTTAAGACTGCAACGTGTAAATTAGCTCTGTTCTGATTGGCTGTTCTGTTTTGTGAAGCATTCACAAAGCAGTCCAGGCTGAAACTCTTCTTATTACCTCTGTACAAACGGGCGGGATACATTTCTGTAGGCTGTTTGTTGTGACATCACAACAATAACAATCACAACACAAATGCACAGACAATTAACTTATTTGTTATATATATTCAATTTTATTGACATTATACCAACCAGCATATATTTAATATCCTAATATATTATAATTTAGTTGTCCTGCCCCAGACCTAGATAAGGCCAACTCTTGGCTTAAACTCCAATACTGGTGGCAATTAACCTCTTTATGAAGTTTAGAATTAATTGATATTCCACATTGAGTTTTCACAGTTTATACATAATTCACTCTGATGAAGAAGGTACTCCAACCCCACCGCTGACAAAACCTCTTCTTGACCTCACTTAATCCCTTAGACTTAAACAAGCAGTTTCTGCTACTGTGCCCTTAAGGCTAAGCTTGATGCTGAACCTGGTGCCTTGTTCAAAATGCAGTCCAGGCTGAAACATTCCTTATAGATGCTAAGGATGCTGTGGGCTAAATTGGCATAGAATGTGAATGTAATTCCACACTACTTGAAAGGCTTTCCACAAGGTTTTGGAGTGTTTCTGTTCGAATTTGTGTCAAGGCATTCTGTAGAGCATTTATGAGATCAGGCATTGATGTTGGATGAGAAGGTCTGTCTTCCAATCTCTGTTCCAGTTCAGTCCAGAGGTGCAGGATGGGGTTGAGGTCAGGGCTCCATGTGGACTAGTCAAACTCCTCCAACCATGTCTTTAAGGATCTTGCGTTGTGCACTGGGGCACAGTCATGCTGGAATAGAACAGGTTCTTCCCCAAACTGTGTCAACAAAGTTGGAAGCATGATGTTGTCCAAAAAGTATAGGTCTGCTGAGGCATTAAGACTGTCCTTCACTGAAAATAAAGGGCCTAGCCCACACCATGAAAAACAGGTGAGTCCCAAACTATAATAATAGCTTTTCCTCCCTTTCTAATTGGCTTTGAGTCTTATTTCTTGCCTGACGAGGTTACGAGGGGAGGGGGGGTTTGGTGGGCGGGGTGGGGGGGGATTTGTTCTAATGTGCTGCTTTCATTTTCCCCCCACCTTGCTGCCAAGGTATCAGAGATCACAGGAAACGAGAGGCGACTCGGCGAGCGGTGCCTAATCACATCAAAATGAGGCCTAAGTTAGCCACATGCTCCTGGTTTAGGAATGTGTTCATGGAGAGCTTCTGCTGAAAGGAATGGAAACCTGTTATACTCCAGTTTTGACAAAGCATGACAGTGTTAATCACCAGTGTACTGATGCTTCATGGCTTTACTTCTGTTAATGCTGTCTGAGCACTTAATGTTCTCCAGTGTTCCTTGGAAGTAGGAAGCTGAAGCTTGGAGTTCCATCATCCCAAAGTCTGAAAACCAGGTTGGCCATTGTTATCAACCATGATTAACACCAGTGCAACAGTGCATTAGTGAAGTGACCGTTTTGTCACACGTGAACACACAAGAAATTCTTCTCTGTGTTTAACCCATTCACCAAGCGAAGCAGCGGGCAGCGAGGAACACCTCACCCAGGGAGCAGTGTGTGGCGACAGTACCTTGCTCTGCTCAAGGGTACCTCTGTGGTGCCACTAGCAGTCTTGGGATCTGAACTCATGATCTTCTTTTTGCAGAGGCAACTCTCGAAGCACTAGGCCACCAGCTACACAATATTCTAAACACTCCATCAACAAGTCAATTGATAGATCCTGGAGTGTGTCTGAAACCGCGCCTCTGCGCACTTTTAGTGCGCGATTTTAGGGCGTAGTGCGCTCACACTGAAAACCGAGCTAAAACTGAAATCGGCCAGAAAACGCAGTGCAGAACGCTGCACACTTTGCGGGGGCGGGACTTTCGAGTTGGATAATGGCGCAAACAGTGAAATACAAGCCCAAGCGGAGGCAGCTGGTTTGTATAAATGTAAGTAATGTTAATACAATTATTTTACTGATGTATACTGCGGTAAAACTGGCAGATATTCTGGCGGCTGGAGAATCGCGAGCAAAAGTTTGTCCGTCACTTCCGCTAAGTGCAAAATGTTAGTGTTCTGTTTAGGACAGCACCGACCCACAGCAGTGCGCACTACAGAAGGCAGTGCGCAGTGCGCATTATGCACTAAATCTCAGTGCACTGACGGTAGTGCACGATTTCGGACACACCCATGGTCTTCTACTAGCATGGGTTTGGTGAAGTTCCTCCAACTTTCTTAATCAGAAATTGGCCTTCAGGGCCTTCCATCAATCTTTTAGCTAGTCTACACTGAAAGACAAACCATTTTTAAAGATGTGCAGGGAAATAGGTAAAGATTGAGATCTCTTCCTCACAAGTAAATAGTAACAAAGATTATAATAAGCCAAAGGTGGTGGCCTAGCCATCAGCTTTAGCCTCAATGCTTAGAAAGGAGCTGATTATATGCCACTCACTGGCCTAATGGGTAGCTGGTGGCATGGTGTTTAAGGAGTTGCCCCTGAGATCAGAAGGTTGTGGGTTTGAATCCCAGGACTGCTACTGAGGTACCCTTAAGGAAGGTATCGACCCCACAAACTGCTCCCTAGGTGCCTCCCTGTTGGTGGCAGTCTATTGCTTTACTTTGTGAACGGGTTAAATGCAGAGAAAGAATTTCACACTGTGTGCTGTGGTGCATTCTTGCGTGACTACAAGGGGTCACTTTACTTTATATAGACAGTCATAAGCTGATAGCTTTAGAAAGGGGCTGATGATGTGGATAGTCATTAGTCATTAGATTTAAGTCACCATAATACTTAGAAAGTGGCTGATAACATAGAAATCCATTAACTTTAGTCGGCCAGAATGTTTAGATGGGAGCTGATGATACAGAAAGCTATGAGCTTTTGCCAGCATGCTCAGAGGGGAGCTGAAGATATAGACAGCCTGTTAGAGTTAGCCTGAAGTCTCAGAAGGCAGCTGATGATATAGAAAGCCATTAGATTTAGCCAGAATTTTGACTGTCTGGCCTCCCAAGTTTGCTTAACCCAGCAGCTGATTCATCCATGAAATCCCTTCCCAACCTAAACTGGCCATGCCCAACTTACAAGGGAGCTGATGATATACAAAACAATAGATTCAGGACCCACAGACAACTTTAAAGAGAACACCACCGTTCATATTGAACCTGAGGTCAATGCTGAACATCCACATTGAACTCAGCAACTGACTGTATATGTACTGACTGTTTCTCTCAGAGCCTGGTACATCCTGCTGAAATATTGGATGAAGTAAAAGGCAAATCCATCCCAAATCATAATATCACCTCATGGTCCCTGCTTGAATAGCAAAAGCATGTCTCAGAGGATGTCACAAAAGAAAACGTATTACCTTTTTACATCCGAGTGAGCGGTTTTCCTTGGCGGTTTCTCCTGGATGCCTGAGGCTCAACACTAATCCTCTCAAACATCCTACTTGGACACTCTCACCTACATCCCGGCAGCAGGAATACACAAAACCAAGTTTGGGTTTTCCCTTACGGTTTGCTCACTCCGCAGGCCACAGTGCGTTTCCTTCATTGCGTGATTCTCCTGTGTTACTTAAAAAAAAACTCATCATTTTCTGCGCTTTCCCTTCATCAGCCCCTATTCTTAGAAGCCGGCCATAAGAACTCAATTGGATTACCCGGAGCGACGTGCCAACTCAGGCTGCAGCCAATCAGGGAAGCACCTGCACTTGCTAATCTGGTGAAATGGGAAAGGGGTGTGCCACCTTCTGCCTCCCACACATCCCACCTATGTACTTCAAACTATGCTAATTTTCCTGCCATGCTAGTGATCTGAATGAATGATCAAAATGGCTTAAAATTTGTTGATGCTCTGTGGTGGACCATGGCTGTTAGAGTGAGGCCTTTTGTTTGAGCCAAAACAAGACTCCACGTGTTTGCATTGTTAAGTAGCCTCTACAATTTTATTGTATGAGTAGCATCCTGCTTCTGTAATATGACAAAAAAGGAATATCTATCTATCTATCTATCTATCTATCCATCCATCCATCCATCCATCTAATCAAAAATGAAAACCAGGGATAAAAATACAAAACACAGAGTGTCTCAAGTGTGTGTAACTTGTAACAGACATATGAACATTTATATGAGTTTGTGTGCAGCATTTTTACAGTGACTCCTTCAGTATAGAGTCCAGACATAGACCGATTGAGGTTCACCATCGGACACAAACCCACTGGTTAGACAATCCGTCACATTCATATTCAGTACTGTATCTAGAACCTTGAGGAGGACTAGAGAAAAGTTCTCCCTCACAGAACTGGCCCCACAGAATGTAATTGGTTGATTCCTCTTTTCAGTTCAGTCCAGCTCCTGAAAGGCTGACCAGTGGGAGAGCGGGAGAGCTTGCTTGGGTACACCTTTCAGAGAAAGAAACATCCTATTCTACTAAATAAATATGAAAATCAACAAATGTAAAAACTAAAATGATGGTGCTCTCCATCCTCAAGGACAGTTCATGACCCCGAAGCTTCTCTTGGCTGCATATTTTTTGGGTAGCAGACCACTCTAAAACTGGATACTTCAATTTGTCCTTTTATGATTTTTTCCACTGTTTGATTGGATCTTTTTGTCCCTTCTCAGTTCATCTTGTGGGAAAACAAGACTGCTCACAGTACACTGTACTGGGGAGATCCAGGGCGCCTTTACAGCAGCTGTGCGTATGTTCTGATTTATTTATTAGGTCGGAAGAGGCATGTGGAGCGTCACAGCACTATCAGAGCACCATGGTACTAAAACAGACATTTAGGTTCTAACGGATGCAGAGAATGCACTGAAATCGTGCTTCAATGTATAAGATCATAAGAATCATTTTTATTCGTATCTGTCATGAATAAATAACTGAGTAAATGAATGAAAGAATTAATAAAGACATACATCTAAGCATTTTAAGACATTTTTCAAGAATATATTTAAGAATGTATTTTTCTTTATTATATATTTATTATATTTATTATATTTTTATGCTTCAAATCGTTTTTAAATATGTTTTGGTATATTTATAACAATGTAATAAATGAATATAAATTGAGTTTTTTCTTTTTTTTCTTTAAAAAATATTGCTACCTTTTGTTTAATCTATATAATTTGTTTATGATTTTATTTGATTAATTTGTAAATATATTCATTGACATATAAGTATACAGTTAGCATTCGAACATATTAGTAGTAATTAATTTATATTTTTATGTGTCACATTTATATATGAGGTTTTCAAATACCTGTAACAAAGTCATTAATAGATGTAAATAACTCAAGATATATTAAAGTAAAGTAAAATGCTTCGGCAGACATTTTGGACAACGCCATGCTTTCAACTTTGTGGAGACAGTTTGGGAAAGAACCTTTTCTATTCCTGCATGACTGTGCCCCACTGCACAAAGCATGGTCCACAAAGACATGGCTTGGTCAGTTTGGTGTGGAAGCACTTACTAGCCCACACAGAACCCTGACCTCAACCCCATCCAACACCTTTGGGATGTGGATATTGCAAGCCAGGCCTTCTCGTCCTACATCAGTGCCTGACCTCATAACTGCTCTACAGACCGAATGGCCACAAATTCCCACAGAAAATCTTGCGGAAAGCCTTAGTGGAAACTGTTATGGCTATAAACGGATGTTAAAAACATAGACTTAATGTGAAAATAAATACATAGGATTGAACTCTATATTAAAGTCTATGTATTTGAATGCAATTTGATTAAACTCACTGTCGGTGTCATGTCCCAATACTTTTGTTCATGCTTACCGGTGGAGGAGAGACCGCAGAAACTGCCTACGTAGTCGGAGCGCAAAAAGCAGTGACGTATTACGCAAACGTGTGATCCTGGCCTGGCAGGGGAAGGAGAGACGGCGGGCTGAGGCTCCGAGTGGAGAAAAATAGCTGGATTTATACAAATATTTCTGCTTCATCTGATCTGGAGGCGAGATACGGGCCTTTTCCGTTGGCGTGGGATCTTCTTAAACCGGTTGTAGACGGTGGGTGAGCGCCGGGTCGGCCTGTTTTGTGAGCTTTGTTTTTGTTGTCCACGGAGAGGAGGGTGTTAGCCGAGGCTCCTCATTAACTGTCTGAGAATAACCACAGCAAATAAACACGGTAAACAAGCAAACACGAGAAATACTGCAGCATGCATCATTCTGCTTTAACTGGGAATGCACTGTGAATGCACTGGGAGTGTTTAGGAAACGAGGCTAAGGCTGGTTTCCCATTCGCAGGGCTCTTGTTAGAATTTTTTGGTCCACCTTAAATACTGCAGCTCTTTCCCTCTGGCTCCTGTGCAACCTGTCCATTCACCTCAATGGAGCTGCTGTAGCATTTAAGGTAGAACGGCGAATTCCTGTATAGAAGCTAACTCTGGCTCCGTTCTGAGACAATTATTTAGTATTATTTACGATTTATTTAGTCTCCGTTTCTTTTACACACCTTTCTTTTCGCCTTCCCAACACCGCTAATGTGAATACTCTGTTTTTGTACTGTTTACATTGTTTAAAGAGAGGGATGTAGTGCAGGCTCACCCTAGGAGCTAATGCTCAAAGGGGAGCCCCAACGGATTTTCAGAATTTCTGCATAATTAATGCATAATTTAGTAAGTAAATAAATAAAGGAATACATGAATAAATCTAAACATTTCAAGATGTTTAGTTGGTAGCCTGGTGGGTCATAAGGTCGTGGGTTTGAATCATTGGACTGTCAGTGGCACCACTGAGGTACCCTTGAGCAACGAAGCGTCCCCACACACTGCTGCCTCACTTGGTGAATGGGTTAAATACAACGAAAGAATTTCATATTGTTTATACTATGAGGCATTACATTCACACACACGCGTTTATTTCACATTTATTTCATATTGTAAAGCTGCTTTGTGACAATGACCATTGTTAAAAGCGCTATATAAATAAAATTGAATTGAATTGAATACTGTGATCATGTGTGACTATAAGGAGCCACTTTACATGATCATTACAAATTGTTTTATCATCGTTTATATTTGCTGTTTCTATATATTTTAGATATCTACATCTCTCTATCTCTCTATCTATCTATCTATCTATCTGTGTGTGGGTATGTGTATGTATGGAATTTTGGAGATGTTTGTTTTGAAGACTGGATTTTCCACATTGCTTATCAGAACACACAGGTTTTCCATAGTAAAACAAATCTTTTTCGACTCTAAATTGTAAATGCTTCACACCGTAATGTGCCATTTTTAAAATTAAACTACACCTTTCCCCCATAATTTGTACTATTTGTGGTAGTCATCCCCCCTTTTAATCCTGAAAATCTGCTATGGTGCTCCACAATGAGTTGCCAATAGGATAAATGTGTCATTATCTTGGTTTAAAATGAACTCTACATCTTACTTGTAGGGCTGGGCGATTATACGATCACGATTAGTGATCATGATTGAATTCAGTTTGATTACAATGGTCAACTATGGGCATATTTACGTGACCATGTGCAGTACATGTGGCTGAAGGTGCGTGAAGGTGGATTCTGATTGACAACTGCCGTTCAGAATCCACTTTCCCTGTAGTGACGTGTCATGTGCAAAAGCATATTTCACTTTGTAGTGAATCAGAAGAACCGACACCTAACGAGTGAGAGCAGGCTTCCCACTTTTTTATTTTCTTTCGGTGCTCAGCTCTCACTCTCAGTGGCTTAGCTCTGCTCACGGCAGAACTTTGTTTTGTTTGGCAGCAATCATATGCGAGGATATAGGATCATACCATTATGTGAAAACAGAGACGCGACAACTGCAACAACAATCGTCACCTTACGAGAAGCATTGGAAAAGGAACAAAGCTAGTACATATGCTATATCTTTTTCTTTAGCGAAAGACATGATGCCTCTGTGAGCAGTTAAGTGAATTGGATTCAGGTACTGGGTTAACGTGCTGGACCAGAGGTACGAAATGGCAGGAAATATTTTTCGGAAACTGCCATTCCACAGCAATTGCCGTACGATGTTGGAAACTCGGCTCAAAGATATCAAATACTTTGCGACTACCTCTGACCTTTGGTCCAGTTGCACATCTGAGCCACATTTAAGTCTTACACTCCATTACATTGACGAGGAGTGGACTCTTCAAAGCACGTGCTTGCAGACGGTGTTTTTTCTGGAGGACCATACAGCCGAAATAATTTGTCAGGGCCTGGAAGATGCGCTGGGGTCTTGGTGAAGATCGATGTGCATCACCAGAGACAACGGAGCACACATAGTCAAGGCTGTTGGTCTTAAAGGCTGCAGTGCTTTGGTCACCGGCTAAACACAGCTATAGGTAAGTAGCCTAAATTAACATCTGAGAAAAAAATTTAATATATAATCTTTATTCATTTGATATAATCTTTATTTCACAGTGTTTGGCTACCTGTCACTAATAACAGTTGCGTAAAATGATTATAAGGCATTATGCTAAACAAGCAGCCTATTTTTTTGCATATTATGTTGACTATCAGACATGGAATACAAGTCTTCGTAGTTTTGAGTCTAGATGTATTTTTTTATTGTGTGCTAAAAGTAATGACAGTATTTTAAATGATTATAATGAAGGCTTTTAAACTAATTGATTTTCTTTTTTTAATCTTTAGAACACAGTATGAATGACTGGAGAATTGACGGCCAAAAACGTGGTCAGTGTTTTTTCTTACTGATCGAACAAGAGAAAAGCACTAGGATTTGCCCAAGATGACCTCAAGCTACCTAAACATAGGTTGATCACAGAATCTCCTACCATGCCATGATAGCATGAGGGCTGGAGCAGGAGAAGGCTATTGCTGACAAAAAACGCAGTCACCTCAATCCCTCATGGCAGGATATTGATCTTTTGGAGTCTGTCCACGAGGCCCAAAATCCACGTGTAGACGTCCTTTCTGGTGAATCATACGTCAGTGTCTCTTGTGTGAAACCTGTTCTCCAGCTCTTCAATGAGGGGGTTTTAATGTCAGAAGATGATGACACAGAGCTTACTAAGGGCACCAAGACTGCTATCACTACCTGTTTGAATGACAAATTCAATGATGCTCACCACAGATGATCATCTGAGCATGGCGACCCTCGCTTCAAGACCCACTATATCCAGACAAATCAGAGGCTGTGAGGACCAATGATGGATGAATGGAGGACCTGACAGTCTAGCCCTACTGCATCAGAAGTGTCACCTTCAATTACACCAGTCATAATGCAGAAAAAGACACTTGGCAGCTTTTTCAAAAGGCCAGTTTCTACTTCTGGTCTAACAGACCAGGAGGCTGGTGAGGCTGAAGTGAACAGTTACCTGCAAGCTCCAAATGCAGACGGTGAAACCAATCCCCTGGAATGGAGGAAGACCCATTGCACAGCATACCCCAGATTGAGCCTTCTGGCAAAGCGGTACCTGTGTATTCCTGCCACCAGCTCCCCCTCAGAGAGCTTTTAGAACAGGTGGCAATGTTTTAGCACAGCTGTGACCTGCCACAGAGCAAAAAATACAGAACAATAGATTCTGAATGATGTACACTAGCACATAGGCCTAGTATGGTAATGACTGATTTATAGTATTAAAAAGTTTGCATTTTTTATTCAGTTTGTAGAACTGATAAACAGGTTTACATTTTTAAATATTTACCATGTAGATTTTTCTGTCTGCTAAAGCCATACGTTGAGATGTCTATTTTATTGGTTCAATACCTAATGTTAAACTAGCTAACTGTATTTACAGGTTCTGCATATTCGCGAGTAGAAACAATGTGGGCAGCCTATGAGGCGTCACAATTTTTTGATTTCATTTGTTACATGCTAAGCAATTTAGTCCATTGGTTTTGAGGTGTTTGCGTGGTCTTCTGTGCACTGTATTATTTAATGATTCTGCAGTTTTAACATTTAACTGCCTCTAGAAATGGAAGGATTTGAATAAGTGCATGTTTGTTTTTATATTCTTATATTATCTCTCATGTTAATGCATGCCATTTGCTTTAATAAAGTGCTGAACTTATCTCTGGTTTCTTCCAGTTTCAGTCCAGATGCTTTCAAACTGGCCGTATCGGGGGGGGGAAATCGTGATAAAAATCGATATCGTTCAATATGGGAAAATATATCGTGATCTATTTTTGCCATATCGCCCAGCCCTACTTGATTGCATGTAGTCGTGCCTTCTCTTTTAATTATATTAGTAATCAGTAATTGTTTTTTTTTTAAACCTTTAGTACCCCAACAGGATTCCAGAACCCACACTCTGGCATTCTGGACACTGGATTTTACACAAATAAAAATGACATTTTTCTCATTGAAATGTTCTCATTGAAACCTGACCTGTAGAGGAAGCAGGATTCCTACAGGGTGCTTTGTGTGAGCAGGTAGTGAAAAGGAAATACCAACAATGACTGAAAGCTTGACCGCTAACATCAGTCTTCATAAACAATGATAGAAAAAAGAAATACAGTCTGGGAGGTACTTCACTGAAGGATACTCCTCAAGAGGCTTCATTACACTTGCTTAAACCATTTCCAGCTCATGACCACTGACGTTAAGGCTATTCAGGGCTACTTTGATATATTCTGACGTTATTTTTTCCCAAAAAATTTTGCATGTGACACTTGAAATGAGTGTTTATTTTTAGCTCAGCTCATGGCACATGTCATGAAAGATATATGCATTTTTTTTTTTTACACAAAAGATGAAGTCAGTCATTCAGGACATCTGCAGGCCTGACTGAGCTTTAGCCCAGTTTTCCTGTCCAGTAGCTGGTGTTGATTCTGAAGCAGCATTATGGTCTGTAAACACAGCTTTCCCTGCACTCTGCGGTTCCCCCTCAGGACACGCAGGTCATACTAAGTGATGCATCAGAATGAGTGAACTCTCCTTTCATAAGCGGCAAAAGAAGATCCATTTGGACTTCACTCATGTTTTGGCTGATTAACTTTGGGCACACATTGGGAAAATGCAGACACTGCAGTCAAATTTACTTAAAAATGCATGATTTATTTTGTTTACACCCTCATGAATTTTAAAGAACAGACTGTAGGATATCGTGCAGTGTCATGCTCTTGGACTGAAATGAGTTTTGTTTGTGTGTAAATGAATAAATATTTATGGAGGCTGTTACGTCGAACGCTTCTTTCAGGTCGGTTAGAGATCCGGCTGTTTTCAGCTGTAGCTTCATTATCATAAAGCTGATGTGTCTGTTTTCTCGCTTTCAGATCTCGTTCCCAGAGTTTGATTTGAATGCTGAAGACGCAACCGGCCCTCATATCACCATGAACAGGAATAAACGTGAGAAAGAGTATTATAGCATAGACGTAGGAGATTCGACGTTCACCGTTCTGAAGCGGTATCAGAATTTAAGGCCCATTGGCTCCGGAGCACAGGGCATTGTCTGGTAAGTGCTTTGAACTGCATTGCTGCTTATGGTAATGGGGTAATATGAGGATATACTGTTATCACTTCTGTCAGTGTAGGGTACTCTGTATTTAGGACATAGTACTTGATTACATATTTTCAATTATTTTGGCTTCCAATGTTTATGAAAACAAGATAATAGGGATAAAATAGCCCCCCCCCATGTGTTTTTTGTTTTCACTCAGAATATTAATTGATTAATTGAGTAACTTTGATGGCTGAGAGGATATATTTTTGCCATTTGAAAGTAATTTTAGGCTTTTTTTTCTTGTTTTTTTCCCTGTTTAGTTCAGCGTATGACCACATCTTGGAGAGGAATGTTGCAATTAAGAAACTCAGCCGACCCTTTCAGAATCAGACGCATGCCAAGCGGGCCTACAGGGAACTAGTGCTCATGAAATGCGTCAACCATAAGAACGTAAGCGGTGTTCCTCACCACACGCACAGACACAAACACTGTGACTCGTGTGATCACTATGACTGAACATGAATATTCTTTTACACCCCCCCATTCATATCCTCTCTCTTTGTGTGTGTCTATGTATATATACACGTGTGTGTGTATATATATATTAGAGGTGGGCATAGATTAATTTTTTTTAATCTAGATTAATCTCATTGTAAAATTGGAATTAATCTAGATTAAAATTAGAAAGAGCGCACGCGAGAGCGAGAGAGAGAGCAGAGAGAGCGAGACAGGTTTAAAACGGGCGCAATCCGGAAAAGTCACGAGACAGACAGACGATTGAAAGACAGACAGACAGACGATTGAAAGACAGACAGACAGACAGACGATTGAAAGACAGACAGACAGACAGACGATTGAAAGACAGACAGACAGACGATTGAAAGACAGACAGACAGACGATTGAAAGACAGACAGACAGATGATTGAAAGACAGACAGACAGACAGAAAATCCGTGCTTAAATATCAAGGTGAAAGTCATAATAGCTTGTATAGTATAGACCCAGCTCCCAACCCAACATTGTGAATAGATTAACGGCGATATTTTTTTTAATCGCGCGATAAGGGTCTCACATTAACGCAGCACGTTAACGCAGATAACGGCCCAGCACTAATATATATATATATGTGTGTGTATGTATAAAACCTTCTGAGATGCATATCTTGGTGGGGAATTTAAATTTAAAAAGAGGCGAATATGGGTTTACCTTTACATTTTCTCTAAGGGTAATGCATTAAACATGAGTTTAAAGTGACAAAGTGTTGTGGGAGCAGATTTGGGGGCATATTTGGGGTTAACATCATAGAAATAGGCATGTGCTGCCTGAAGAAATTGAGCTTGGACCGCAGTGGGGAATTTGAATTTGAAAAAAGTGCTTCCAGGTCGGCTAGCCTGCCCTGAGTCCCCTTGTGTGAAAACATCCAGAAAAAAAATATATTGCCACAAAATCGTAAAAAGGCGGATGTTTGCAGTTTCCGCATCATTGTGGGGGTTTCCACGTAAAACTACGAGTTCAAAAATCCACGTGTGAATCCGTGACCCCTGATCCGCGTAAAACTGGGGGTATGTATGTGTGTTTATGTGATGCTGTCGAACACTCTGGACATAGTTAGCATGTCCATGGGCTAAAATGTAATGATTTGAAAATGGCTAAAGCAAGCACATTTTATAATTAATAAAATATTTGTCGTTACTGTGCTGGTTTTTCTCAGGTTCATGTAAACTAAACGCATGTAAGTCACCAGGAGGTACAGTGGAGGTGAACAGAACCAGACAGCACATATCCAACCCTATTATAGCCATTTTATTTACTATTGAACCCCATGTGTTTTCTGAATGTTGAGATTGGATGCTGATGATGGTAAAATAGTACATCTGAATTATAGCCAATTTCTTTGGGGACTATCTCTCAATGCATGTACCCCTCCACTGGGTTTGGTGCTGGGTTTTAGGCAAAAAGCTTCTCCTCTGATAAATCAGTGTCTCAGGCATCAGGCAGCACATTTCATGAATTAACTTTCTGTGAAGGAACTTTTAGATGCAGGCTTCTGGTTCCATTCAACACCTTTGTGACAATGGGACAATGCAGTGAGGCAGTTTTATAACGTTTCCTTTCTTGTTTTCACAGATTATCGGCTTATTAAATGTGTTCACGCCACAGAAAACGCTGGAGGAGTTTCAGGATGTGTAAGTGGCACACAGCATGCGGTGTGATGTGACTAAAACGTCAAAGCTTGTTCGTTATGGGCCTTATCACACGTTAACTAATTAAGTGTTCTTTACATTTATATACACACAAAATACATAGATGTGTTCTGTTAAATACCTCAAGAATCCTGTGAACAAAAATGATTTATTCTCAGTATTTTGCTGCTGATCTCCTTCATCTTCCTCTACTGTTTGTAATTCTGAACATGGCCCACATCACTTCAATTTAAATTACAGCTTTTTTAATATCCTTCTGACTGGTGAACAAGATGTTTACATCAGAATTGTATACATGGATCTGCAGTCGAATTGGTTTTATATGATTGAAAAACATTCATTCCAAAGTTGGACTTGAATATACACTCAAAGATGGGGTAAAAAGTCTGAATTTTGTTTTCTGACTAAAAGTAATACATCCTATACAGTATAGCATTTTAAACACATAAATGTATGTAAATGTATTTATGTATGTAAATGTATTTATGTGTATTACATACACATAAATGTGTGTGTATGTAAAAGTGTGTGTTATATATAAGTAAATTAATATATAATGCATTTTTCACGTTTGTGCTGTTAAATAAATATATTTAAAATCTAACACAAATATTGAAATGGTTAGTGTATCACAAGGGGTGTCAATCTCCTGTCCTGGAGGGCACCTGTCCAACACAGTTTGATGGTTGTCCTCCTCAAATGCTTTCGCTAAACCTGACAATTAACTGCCGAGGTGAACCAGGTATTTCTGGGCAGGGAAATCACCAAAACGTACTGGACAACGGCCCTCCAGGACTGGAGTTCAACCTCCCTGGGGTATTGTGTTAATGCCCAGAGGTCCATTTTCCTTGTGGTTCCATTTATTACAAATTTTTTCTGACCCTGCTGTCTACTACTGTCGTGTGCAGTTACCTGGTGATGGAGCTAATGGATGCCAACCTGTGCCAGGTTATTCAGATGGAGCTGGACCATGAGAGACTGTCCTATCTGCTGTACCAAATGCTCTGTGGCATCAAGCATCTACATGCTGCTGGCATCATACACAGGGTGAGTTCCCAAAGCCGTTACCGTATGAAAGCAGTTGTGATACGGCAGCGCATGGCCAAGGCGGCATGTAAAGTAATACAGGTAGACGTGGTTTTCTGATCAAAACACAATAAGACATTTTATTGTCTGTGGTCAGTCTAGTAATAATCTATGCCTGTGCCCAAATTTAGTCAAAGAACGGACCTGTTCGCAATCGACATCAATGTTGACAGAGTTTCGTTTGAAACTATTTGCACAGCCTGGCAACCCATTGCAGAGCGTGTTCTAAAATATATACAAAAACAAAGATTAAGTACACGAGAAACATAGTTTTACTACGTTTTAAAAGCCCTGTACTGTGGAAAAACCTGCTAAAAGTTTTAGACCAAAAGTACTTGTCAAAGTGAACTATAACCCCAAATTAAAAAATAAATAAATAAAAAGGTTAAAACTTGTTTTTAACCATTTATTTGTCATTTGTCATTCATTTGACTTTTAGGCCATATCGCCCAGCTCTACCTGTAGGTGCAGTGTCTTATGTGCAGTAGTCTTACTGTGTGGAATATCAATGCTTATGTCAGTATTCCTTATATACTACTGATCTTTATTATGTGCGGTAACCTACTCCTAACCCCCATCTGTGTTGTTAGTAATTCACTGAACGGGGTTACTTACGTATAGTATGTATTCCCAACATTTGTTTATATAGCATAGTGACAGAATCTGCAGAAAAACCTGTGTCTTTGCAGTCAATTTCCTCTGGAAACCGTTTTCTGATTCTATGTTCTAACCATAGTCTTCATGTTTTGTGACCTTGTCTCTCTGCCTTCTACCAGGACCTAAAGCCCAGCAACATTGTGGTGAAGTCGGACTGCACTCTAAAAATCCTCGACTTTGGCTTGGCCCGAACAGCTGCCACCGGCCTCCTCATGACCCCCTATGTGGTGACTCGCTACTACCGTGCCCCTGAGGTCATCCTGGGCATGGGTTATCAGGCCAACGGTGAGTGCGCCAGCCTCACGCCACACCATGCCACAGCACCATCACTGCCTTGCAGCATGCCCAGAATCGGCCCTCCCACCACGAGCACCCCCATGCACCTCCCTAATAAAGTGCAGGATGGAAAGGTGCTATGCCTGGCTGATGCATTATGGGAGGAGCTTTTAGCAGCCAAGGCCCCTCTGGAGAGTTGGTGTTTGAGCTGAGCTGAGCTGAGCTGTGCGTCAGTGCCGGCTGCATCATTTATGCATGGCCCTCGCTCATTAGAATCGCCTGCCTCTAGCGCTTACTGTTCTCGGGCTGGAAAGGCTCAGAATCACATGCGTGATTGTCTTCCTAACAAAAATTTGACCTGAGAGGTTGTAGAGTTTGGGTAGGGGGATTGGATGCTGAAGCATTACTGAATGTAGCAGCCCAGTTAAAGAAGAGCCAGAATGTATTGGCCAGAGGTTAAGAAAAGTTAAGAAACAGGGGAAGAGGAGTTTTAATAAAACACTTTCATGAAACCTTCAGTCAAATGTAAATTATGGTGTAAATCTTTCCGAGAAGGGACTAGTTTTCTAGAAGAAAAAAAATTGGGCTATTGCAGATACTGATTAGGCTGGGAAGTGTAGGAGTGCTGACTTGACTTTTTGCTTATGGATTGTGTTCTCTTCTTCCTCTTATGCCACACACGTTTAGTGGATATATGGGCTGTGGGCTGCATAATGGCAGAAATGGTTCGCCACAAAATCCTTTTCCCAGGGAGGGATTGTATCCTTGTAAAGTTGTTTTGCTCCGTCTTCCCAGCTCATGTTTTGGTATTTTATAAATTGTGGTAATGGGAAAGACAAAGCAGAGATCAGTTTGAAAAGCACTTCATCAGTGTGGTAAACATTTCATAATTACCATCCCATTCCATTATATCTTTCTTCAGAGAGCACAGAATTGTACATAAAAACAAACACGTAAACTGTAGTGATTATTAGACGATTAGACGATTTGATAATTAACTGATCTAATAATATCAAAACCTTTTATTGTTATAATGATGAATCAGCTCAGTAATTGCCTTGGCCTTTAAATAATTTAACAGTGATTACTGTCCTCCTCAAACAGGAACTACATCCCACCCCCTGTAAATCCCATTATGAGAGTCCACCCTGCCTGCCTGTCAGAAATTATTATTCTATGACTCAACCTGCAGCATTTCTGTAAGCTATTTAAAACCTGATCAAAATACTGGCTTGTTAATTTAGTCTATGCATAGTGGGAGCTCAAAGGTTCATTCGGTTCTGAAATTACTACCGTTATTGATATTGACAGAACTGATGATGAAAGAGTGCTAATTTTACAGGACTCCTCCTAATTAGGGCGTGACTGCATCAGCCGAGGCTAAGGTATCGCCAATTTAAAACACACTACAGAGAACACATATTAAAGCACAAGTGCAGGTTATTGCCTGAATTTAACCAATGGGGAGTTGGGGAGGAGGAGTCTAAATAATTGTAGTCTGCGCCAAAATTAAGGCACAATTTCAAGTGGGTTTTTTTTGGGGGGTGTAATATTTAAAAAAATTCTAATAAAAATAGAAAGTGTCAGTTATAGCAGGTGTTTTCTTGCTCCCGTACCAAAAGTTTCGCAGCAATTCCTGAATGATCTTCAATGAATTGATTCACCCAGAATGAAATTGGTTCACCTGTAACGGCACACAAACCTGCATGCTGTTGTTTTTTTTTTCTTTTCTATTTTTTCATCCACCTCACTGCGTCTGCACCCTGTTCATCTGTTGGTGTTTGTTTGCATTAGGCATGCACCCTTTTTTTTTTTGTTTAAACATTTTGTTTGTTTTTTTTGTGTGTGATCATAATTTGGTTGTTGTCATTTTCATTTTTTCAGTTGATGTCTGGTCTATTGGCTGCATCATGGCCGAAATGGTCAGAGGCAGTGTGCTGTTTCCCGGCACTGATCGTATCCTTACCTGGACCTCCATCATTCTTCCATTTTGTGTGTGTGTTAGTATTTTTGTGTGCGTATGTGTGTGCTTTTCCCTTTCCTGTCTCATCATTAGGGAGCTGAAACTGTGGAAGTTTTATTTGATTGTAAGGGCCGCTGTGTTCTGGTGCAGCTTCAGCGTAATTCGGGACCACTGTTACTGCCCTGTTTCCCGCATTTAAGCTGTTTCTGATTACCGTGACCATCCATGTACAGGAGTCCAAGAAGAGAAACTAAATTTTGCACTCGGGTGTATGATATGATTCACTTGGCAGAGGAAATATCAGGATGTGTGATCACAGATTTGTAACAGTCAAGTCCACCTACCTCAGATCAACAACTCCGCTGACCATACAGGTGCACTGTGGTCCATCTGTTTCTCTGCATCATCTGTAAGCCCCCTTTATCAGAGGTCAGGACCCCCACAGGATCACTGGTGAGCAGGTGTAGGTGATGGATTATTCTCAGCACAGCATTGTCACAGGTGTTTGTGTGCCGATGCTGCTGGTGTGCTTAAACACTGTCCATTCATTGTCCACTCTGACACTGCTCAGTCTACTCTGTTGGTCCATCTCGCAGATATTAAATGGTTCTGATGTGACGCTTCACAGTTTGATATTTTTCAATTAGTCATCCTCTATTTCTGTGTCAGTTTTCAGACATAGACATCTGTCCTTTTGGCTTATGGACCACCAGTGAGGGATTTAAACACTCCAGCTGTGCCAATCACACTGCTGGTTGTGTCAGTTGATAAAATGAGCAGTGAGTGTAGATACAAGGTAGGTTGTATCTGATGAAGGGACTCATATCTGTATAAGAACAGTTCCAGAGCCTGTCCTTCTTAATCTATTCTTTTTCATTCTTTAGCCACGTTACCCAGTATCTCTGTCCATTCTCAAGCCTTTTCTGGAAGGGGTTAGCAGTCAAGCCTGGAGGATGGCATTATTTAGTGAGGACCTTTCTTTCAAATCTGAACCTGGCCATGTTTGCTCTTTGGCAGGGCCTCCTGTGTTTTGCATGCAGAGTTTTTGCCAGTTTTTCTTCCTTAGCTGAGGAAACAGATATTGACCAGTGGAATAAGGTGATCGAGCAGCTGGGCACACCTTCTCAGGAGTTTATGATGAAGCTCAACCAGTCTGTGAGAACCTATGTCGAGAACAGACCACGCTATGCTGGCTACAGCTTCGAGAAACTCTTTCCTGACGTGCTCTTCCCGGCTGACTCTGACCACAACAAACTAAAGGGTGAGTAGCTGGAATGTCCCCTTCCTCTAGACACATCAGTTGTACCTGTCTAGTTTGAAGAAACAGTTCAATAAAATGTCAGACTTCATAAGTGGACCCACTGAAACATGTTTGGAGTTGCTTTGGTTTCAGCAATGATGCTAAACACTAGGGAGCAAGCCACCAAATTTCCCCAAAAGCTTCTCTTGATGCGCTGAAACCTCCTCCAGCCCTTCATTCAGGTGGTGAACACTTGTACATGTGGTTTAGGTCACAGGATTACTTACTGTGAGCTGTTAAAAATGAACTAAACTTTTAACAATGTAGGCAAACACTCTGGGCGTTCCTTTTACACAATAGGGTCTGTTTTCACAAACCACCACACGAGCAGGAGTGCTGACCTAGAATCAGTTTCTGTCATAAATATGATTCAAGATCTGTCCTGTTTTGTGAACAGCAACACTGGTGTTATGATAACATTTATAATAGAAATTGCAATAGACTTTAATGAACTACCTCACTCTACATTTCTACAAACTGCCCATGTATTTGTTTGTCAAACATGTTAATACGGATTCCATTGTTTATTTATTTGAAAGGGAACTATTGTAGAAGACGGTTTTGTACATTTTTTATAATGTAAGACCCCCTGTTCATGTGCAATACCATCTGCTGCCTGCGCTTGGTTGTAGGTATTAGCTTGTGAACAGCAACACTGGTGCATCCTGGATGCCTGAAGTGCTGAAGTGTAGTTAATTTTTACAGCTCCCAGTAACTGTCTCAAATCACATCCACAAGTAATTACCTGAATGAAGACCTGTATAAGGACAGGTCTACAGAAGTAAAGAAGCAACAAGCATGTCCTGGCTGACCTGGGGTCAGTGGAGCACTGTGGACATTATATTTTATTTTCCTTTAATGTGATATGTGAGTCTTGGATAAAGTAAACTTTAGATGTTTTTTTTTAGGTGTATTCAGTACATATAGATAGATTTAAAGCCAGACTGTGACCCAAAACTCCATTTTCACTTTCCTTTGGATTTCCCATTGCCTTTTGTTTCTCCTTCCAGCCAGCCAGGCTCGAGACCTATTGTCCAAAATGCTGGTAATAGATGCATCCAAACGGATCTCGGTGGACGAGGCTCTTCAGCACCCCTACATCAACGTGTGGTACGACCCCACTGAGGTGGAAGCGGTAGGCATTTTTTAAAATTGGGTATTGTATACTGGAAAGTGGGAAGTCGAAGAGCTGCACACTCATTATGTGTAGCCTAGAGGAAGCCGTCAGGGGCTTTGACCACTCTGCTGTGCCACTTGACGGGTTCTCAGATGGATGAGCTGATGGATACATGATGTGTTCTCTGATCAGTGCACTGATGCTCATTCCCCATCTGGCACTGTGTCACTGTGAGGAAGGCGGAGGACATGGCTTGATGGGGCGAAAGGATCTGATGTGGACATTTTGTCAATGGTCATTTTGATAACTGGTAAAATTGTCTAGTTTTTTGTTTTTTTTTTTGGAGATAGTGGAGAACCGTTTTGAGTTCAGAATGTAATAAAATGTATTTAAATATATTTTAATTTGAAATCCATTGTTTCAAGTTACAATTTTGTTTATTTGATATTCAGATTATTTTATGAGGCAGCTTTAGTTCACTCTCATTTTCATCCAAGCATCAGAAAATCTAAATTACCGCAAACTTCTAATAGTTTTGGAATACAGTAATCCCTCATTTTTACGCGGATCACCGAACTGTTCGCAGGTGTCAACCGCCATAAAAAGAAGACAAAGTAGCCTGCTGCAGCATGTAGTGTGACTACTCTGTGACTTGTCTTCATATTTTAGTGTTTTAAACTTTCCCCCAAACATTTTCAACAGCTATCTCAGTTTTAGTATTAGTAAGCTGTTCCCTGTGTAAACATGTGGGAAGAGAGAGTTGTTTCAATGTGTCTTTTGTGTACAAGTCTTTGCACGCCGCTAATGCTAACGTTTTCTTAAGTAATAAAGTTTTCTGGTTCTTATTGTTTATTTATCTTTACATTAATGCATTAAACTGAGTATAAAATTAAATTAAAGTGATCTGGGAGCATGTTTGGGGGCATATTTAGGGTGTACGTTATAGAAATAGGCTTTTTTTTTTTTTTTTACTTGGGTGCTCTTGGAACGTAACACCTGCGAAAAGTGAGGGATTACTGTATTATTAATAGTCCTGCAAAGACTATTACCATAGTCTTTCATGTTTACACATCTGTACTTTTTTACTTGAACATTCTTGCACTAAGAGAATTACGCCTTTAAATTTCGTTGTACAGCTGCTACAATTGACAAAGAAATTCAGATGCTGACAAGGTTAATGCTTTCTAGGTGAAATTTTTGACTATTTCTATTTCTTTATTATATTGATTATGCTCTAATGTGATGTTATACAATGTATACATTGTAAACGAGTTTCTTTTATAATACTGCTACAGTTGCTACATATTAGTGAAAGTGACCATTTGTCATACGTGAACACACCACAGCACACAGTGTGAACAGCACGAAATTCACCCTCTGCATTTAACCCATTCAC
>JBBPDB010018585.1:0-12521 GCA_037974465.1 Brachypetersius altus | reverse complement strand
GGTGAAAGGAATAATAAAGATAAAGACGATAAAACTTAAGAAGAACAATAGTGTGCTTCCTCTGCAAGCACACTAATGATGGAATTATTGCACCACCCCCTGACCTGTCTAATACGAATCCTTATAATGGTGTTATTGTACCACACACACACACACACACACACACGTGTGTGTATATACACAAACATGCATACAGCATGTCCCAATAACCATACAAAACTATTAACAGTCAACATTTGTATGTTGCTTGATTCAACACAGATATCACATTTTGTCAACAAACTTTCCTGAATGACGTATTATGGAAAAAACTAACCTACACTTCAAACCTGTAGTAACCTTTCTTTTGTATTTTCATTCCTGAGAGTTTCACTGATGGACATTTGCAGGAACTAAAACTATAATCCAACACAACCTCCATGCAAATAACCTGTTTGGAACAATGCCTTGCTAGAAGAAAGCTGTTGTTGATCTACAGATATAAGCGACTGGTGGTTGCTGAACACCCCTGTGACTGGAACCAATTAACTGCCTAGGCCTCGCCCTTCCTCTGGGGGCTCCATGTATGGCATTTTTTGTCTCAGAGTTTCAGACAGACAAATTAAAATCCCATCAGGAAAAAAAAACTGATAACCCACTGCTACAATTTAAGAAGTGAATGTAGGACTTTATAAAGGAAAGAATAAAACGATAAAGGAAACTAAATATTGTTTAAAGGTGAGAAGTTGCATGTAGATTGCTAGCTAATTAGCAGAATATGGCAGATGGCAGATTTGTGTGCTTGAACTCATATGTAATCTCAAATGAAACATTATTTCATTATACGTGCATAGCAACATACTGAGCTAATTTCTAATAAAGACATTTGCACATCTAATAGAGTACTGCTGGGCTGAGAATCTTTAGATACATTTGAGATACATACTGGCAGAGGACAGAAAATGTGAGAGAATGTTTGTACTTGTCTATCACTTGACAACACAGTGGTGAAGAGACAGCGCTGAAAATGCCTGGCAAAAGCAAGCTACTTAACCTCAAGCTTGGAACATAAAATGGAATTGTTATGCTGCCACAGGATGTTTTATGCTGAACATTTCGCCGTGAACTTGACAGATAAGATAAACACTTAAAGCAAGGCCTCTGGATAATAAAAATAACTTCAGTGACTATTTGCTGTAGACATCATATCTGTAATAAACATCACATCTGTATTATCTATAAAACTTCAGGTAAAAGGTTGTGATATGCCAAAGACAAACTACCTGATTGAAATTCAACTCAGATGGGCTTTAGGTAACAGTCTGTCTTTGTATATTACCACAAAAACAAAAGTTGTTCGTGATGTTTGCGTTAAAAAGACCCCCTTAAGAATCATATCCATTTACTGTAAACCTAAACCGCAGCTACAGGAGGATGACACTTAAATCTACACCCAGTAAGGGGTAATAAACAGTAACAGATTTTAAAATCAATTTAATCTACTTGCATCTATTCATTATAATAACAAATGACAAATCATGGTTAAATAGAAACTGCTTTTCTTATTTTCTTATTGCTAACAAATTACTTTGTATTTTACAAATTACTGATTATAATTATAATAAAAGTATAATAAAAGTAACAATAAAAATAATCTTTTATCACAGCTGAAGCCGTTAAATACTTAACATACCTGTTCATCACATTCACAAAGCAACAAAAACATTGTATTAATGACATGAGGAATTTATGGAATAAGACACTGGAATTATGTTATGTTTCTATTTAAGGATGTGCATTTCAATGCTTTTCCTACACCCTAGCCCTAGGGCTGGGCGATTAATCGAAATCGACATTCAGAACCTATAATCGATCAAAAATTTGATCAGGTCGATTATTTCGATTACTTTCCCTTTAAAAATATAGATAGTAGACGATGTGTGTTTCCTTCAATTATTTTAAGTAATGCCCCCTTCATTCAAAAGTCTCTCACTTGTAATATGTGAGCATATTTACTGTACAAAACTTGTCAGTGAACTATGAGGGCAAAAAAAACCCGTTCATTAATCGTAATCGAGTTCAATTAATCGAGAATTTGATTTTAGGCCAAATCGCCCAGCCCTACCTAGCCCTCTTCTACACCCATTTTTAACCATTTAACACAGCCTCTTTTAAAATCAATCCTTTATTTTTCCAGAGTTGCCAATACTATATAAGAAAATGTAGGAATTAAATATAATTTAAATGTACAATGACTTCAGTCTGGAGTGAACTGTAGGGTATGATGGCATTGGTGATTCGTACCAGCTGTGAGTATCTGAGCTCCCACCAACAGCAGGTGTGAGATTATGCCTTGCACGTCCTCTGCACTGAACAGATGTGTGAAGCATTAGTGAATGAACACACACACACACACACACACACACACACACACACACACAACATGTGCTCACACTATTTCCACTTTGCATCCAGCAGACTCTGTCCTGACCCATGATCAGAATTCCTAAGGTTGGTTCTTTCTAGAACATACATTGTGTCGCCTTTGACCTGCTGCCTTTTGGAGGATCCTCCATGTGGGATCTGCTTGTATTCCTGCCAGACTGACATGACTAGCCTCAGGACCACAGAGCAGCTGCTGCATAACAACATGACCGCAATGCTGCCGGGATCCATGTAAAGCAGGGGTGGGGAACTGAGGCCCAGAGTCCGGCACTGTGCCCTCCAACACTTCAGCTAAACCTGGCAATTAACTGATGAGCTGAATCAGTGCTTGAGCAGGAAAACCTACCAAACTGATAATACGACCCTGTCTAGGATGAGGCTGTGGCGGGGCTTTATGCTAATTGATGGGCCAGATGTATGAGCACAGGCACATGGCCTTGATTTGACTATAGTATATGCCAACAAAGCACCTTAATTTAATACTCGATTTACTGAAACAGTGGCTTAACAGGCAAACTCTCCCTCGCACTAACTCCATATTTGTGCGGAACAGGGTTTAAAAGAAATGTTTAAATGATTGTTGTGAGCACTCAGTACCACATGTTACAAACACAGCTTCTTCCTTTCAGCGGCTGAACTCATCAACAAGCCCCCTGACCCCCGCTGAGACGGTCTCTGCCTTTACCCCCCCACCAACTCTGCACACAAACACATTTTTACACTTCATTGTATATTGTTTATTGGTATATGGTATGCTATATGGTATATTGTATGGGGAAGAGAAATGCATTTTGCACTTCATTAAAAAGGTGGTCCAAAGAAGTGAATTGCATGTTTTGTACCATGCAAGCAGAATGTGATCACTGCAACTGAAACAAAAAGGCTTAGAAGCTCAATCCCTGAGTAGTTTTACAGATATATGTGCATCAAACAAGACTAGAGTAATTTTCTTTGACTAGGCTCAAAAAACAAAACCCCATCTAACAGATCATGTACAGAAACGTGCAGAAATCTTAGACACATGAGAACATTCGATTTAAAACCCGTTTAGCTGAGCAGCAGGGGAAAGTGGGGTGTTGTTTGCCAGGGGGGCGGGGGTGGGGTGTTCTAGGGAATCATAGAAGAAATAGCACACATTTTTGAAGAGACAGTCCTTTTACTCATCCTGCAAAAAAGAGCATCACTGCATGACAGATAAGCACATTTAAGTTCAAAAAGCTGTTTTTTGCCTTTCAGAGTAACATTTCATTGATCAAGTTTTTTTGATTGACATTTCACACATGTTTTAGGGCTTTGGTGACCTACACTGAGTCTATACAGCTAAATGATGTTATCTCAAAACTGCTGGATGACGATTTTTTTCCAAAATGGTCAGGTTGGTGGTGATTTGAGTCAAAGGGCCTTGGGTTACATTTACATTTACGGCATTTAGCTGACGCTCTTATCCAGAGCGACGTACATCAGTGCTTAAGAAGTCCTCAACAGTTTCTTACCTGAAAAACAGCTTAAACGCCTAACCCAACAATACATGAGCCATAGAGAAGAAAGGGTTCACCTGCACTTATGAATATTTTAAACATATTGTTTCATTGTAATTGTACATTGCATTATTAATTTTAGGCCAAAAATAGAACTCTAAAAAGAAGACAGGCAGGGCTTCCGCTCCTCCAGAGGACATGGACAGGGCAGTGAAAGAGGTGGAGAAGGGGAGGTGCATTCGTCTGGTGGCAGATGAACAAATGCAGGGTGACATTAAAACGATACATGGATAACAAAAAGATAGATAGAAAAGAAAGGCCAGGATATAAAATAACTGGACTTGCCAATCGTGTCTTTGATGAACATATGGCGGACCCTATAAAGGCACTAGCAGAAATGTTTCACGGTCCCAGTCCCATGAAATGCTGTGATCAAAGAGGAAAAAGCAGGTTGGGTTAAGTGTGCATTTATTAAGAAAAAGTAACAATAATAATTATTAATAATTATCAGTTATCACCCTACAGTTCACAGAGAAGCAAAATTGGGTACTTATTTAGAGCATATAGCTTCAACTAATGTAAATCTAAATGTAAATTGCAATGGCTCAATAAGGGACAAATTAAGAGATATGGTGATAATGCTAAGAATCTTTCAATCTTCTCTAGGACGTGATTGGTTTGCAGCCTTTAAAACACGCGACCATTTGTCATGCCACACTCCTGAAGCAACCTCTCTTTGTAGAGCTACTGACTTTAATAGGCACCACGTGGGGAGTTATTGGCCTTTGATGTTGTAAAATAACTTTGAATAAACTTTAAATGAGCAATTTTGTATTGAATTTGTCTAGCTTTAAAATAGCATTACAGTTTCTGAGATCAAAATATACTGTTACTTCAATAACCAATGGCACAATTAAAAGCAATGTATTCTCTCCAATGGCTGGGGGCAAGTTGTGCCACGAGACCATTTTTTTTCAGAAAGCTATATTTCTTCAATACTATATTTCAGATCCAAAGTGATTTTTCCCAGAGATGCACCACATCCTGAAATATATGTACATATTTTTGTTGGAAGCATTACTGTCATGGCCTTGCTTTAAAGTCACTAAGTAAAAACTGGCACAACTCACCCAACTCTCCCTTATATGTTTTTAAAAGCTAATATTAAACTGTATTCAACTGATTTAAGTCTGTGTTTGCTTAATCATTCTCAGACCTACTCATGGGAGCCCAGTATTACATCATAGTTCTAACTAAATGCTGCAAATACCTGATTTAGCTCAATCAATACATCATTAGATAAAATCAGGAGCTGCTGATGGAGTTGCACAAATCCATGACTGGAGGAATCGACATGAAATTTGGAACCGAACCAGATCGCAAAACTTAGGGATGCACCGATTGCAATTTTCTTGGCCGATTCTGATTACTGATTCTTTTGTAAGTTTGATCGGCCGATAACGATTTTTCCAATACCGATTTCCCCAGATAACAAGTACATTTTACAAACAAAACACGTTTTGATATTATTTCAAGCTTTCTTGATTCTTAGCATTTAGCATTTTTTATTGATTTCCTCCTGGAACAATGACATTTTCTGATTGTGATGTATTCTTATGTTAACTTGTGTATTTGCTGCAAGAATGTCCCTCACTGCTCATATGGCTTTAAGCAGTTTGCGCAGGAGATGTTTACACAGTACTGTAAAAGCCAACAACAACAAACACACAACCCAACAACAACCACCAAAAAAGGAGCCAAAGCAAACTCGGGGGAAGAGATTATACACAAAACATGTACAAATTAACAAGGGAACAGTTTCCAAAAGAATAAATCAATGTCTAGCAACAAGCAAGGTCAAGAGGCTGAGTAATCAAACAACTCAGGAGCCAGTAATGAGGTAAATGAGCAACAAGGTTAATTGTGTCTGTCGAAGAGGACATGGCCTTGCTCAGACAGGCAGCTTCAATCTGATTGTTCAGCTCACCTGATTTGGGCATTTTAGAATTAACCACAAGAAATTGGATATTTTCTTCAATCAAAATCAAGCCACTTTTGCATGTGGTTTCAAATCAGATTCTGTAACTTTTCTGCCATTCGAGTGAAGTGATGCATGACATCAGAATAAGTAAAGACAAAGTCTCTACTGCGTCACATTAATGCTTAAATATAGTGAGGTAAAGCTTTTAACAGACATTCAGACATTCAGTCTTCAGTGAGTGTGCTGTAATTTCCCACTGAATTTCAGCAGGATCTGAGCTCGTAATTGCAATACGTTTGGCCCCTCCTGAGTCAGAATACTTGTGTGCATTTTTACTGAGTATGTCACTGTAGTCTGATCATACAAACCATCTTTGGTCATTCTGACTTGAAATCCGAACATTCAAGTCTGAAAAAGTCAGACTTGAATAGAAATCTGATTGACCTTGCAGCGTGAACAGCCTTGAACTGAAAGAACCGAATCAAACCGAATAAACCAAAACCCGATAGAAGAGCAGACTTTGAAAGAAATAGAATCCAGACTCCAGGAGTGGGAATGAGTACAAAAACACATAAAAAAATAATATTGTGATATGGTATTATGATCTTGTCCTATAACAGATTTGTTTTTGGAAATAAATTACGATCAACTGCTATTTTGGCTTTTTTAATAATTTAGTCATATGGCCTTGCTTTTCTCAACCAAGTCCAAGTCTTATCCAAAAGTTGTTGCAAGATTCCATCCCATTTTCCACTCTTGCAGAACATCTGCACCATTTCTCCGGTTCCTTCCTGCTGCTTAAATATAGCAACTCACTAATGCCCTCACAGTCTAGTTGTGGCTCTTTGACATCCAGTGTCTGGCATAGCTAATTCACAAATAGGGCATTCTGATTAAATCATATGAGATCATTCGCCATATTTAATTTTATAGTGAAGTAACTTCATTTGATTCCAGGAATTCATTGGTTTGCAGATGGGCAGCTGGTGGCCTAGTGGTTAGGGTGTTGCCCCTGCAATCAGAAGGTTGTGGGTTTGAATCCCAGCACTGCTAGCCTCATTACCGAAGCACCTTTGAGCAAAGTACGGTCCCCACACTCTGCTCTCCAGGCTCCCCTCATTGGTGGCTGCCCCATTTTTAACTTGAAGAATTGTGTGAAATAATTTCACATTGTTCACACCGTGTGCTGTTGTGTGTTCTTGCCTGACTATAAGGGACTGCAGTATTTGTGTGATTTCTCTAAATCATTATTTTCTATTTGTGTGTTGTCCGGCTCCCATCTCACTGGGCTGTTGACTAAGAATTGATTCCGGACCACAAGTGAAATGTACCAAAGCCCAAAGCCCCCTCTATATAAGAAGCAGAACTGACATCTTAAAGGACCAATGTGTGAATTGATAATCTGTCTATGATATTACCTTAGTGAATGCTGGCATTAGCTGATGGAAATATTGACGGTCCCAAATGCCTTTTTCATCTAATGAGCTTTTGCCTTGGACACAGAGCTGTGGCTCCTGATATGTGTCTCCTGATAAGGGCCTCCTCTGAAGGGTATCCACATTTACTAATGACTTGGATTGGGTTATAAATGTGAGGCATTTAATTAATGAAGTCAGAATCATGAAGAGAAATGATGAGAGGAGGGGAATAGGGGAAATCTAAGTATAAATTAAATCAAGTGAAGCAAACCGCTGTGCCTTACAAGCCTCTCTAGATTTGATGTAGACTTTCTTTTGGAGTGAGGAGGAGGAAGAAGTACAGAAAGGCGTACAATTGATTTTATAGCATTGTCACTGAACTGTTATCCACTGATATGGCTTGTTTTTGGAATTGCATTATGGTCAGCTTCTGTTTTGGGGTGGAAATGATGGCCTTGGTACTTTCCATCTTAATTCAGTGTCCATTCAAAAGTGATTTGCTGTGTGAAAATAAGCACACATCGTAAAGGGAACAAAATCACTGCATTTTAATGCATGTTGTGATGAATTATTTCTGTTTATTCACTAAGTTATTGCATTTAATAACACTGCAAAGATAAAACAAATATTATAAATATAAAAATGACATGATGCAATAACACCAAAACTACAGTACCTGAATACCCTAATAAAAAGTAGTCTCTAACTTCTTTGCTTTGTTGTGCTGAGCAGTGAGACATTTCAAACCAACCGTGTTCTGACTACTAGAGGTGAGAACTGTGTGCTAATGAAAAATTGTAAGACCCGACATTAAATGTGCTTTTATGTTTGTATGCGTGTATTTGCACAAGCAAACATTTAATCTAATAAGTAAAGTGACCATTTGTCATCCGCGAACACACCGCAGTACACAATTCTTCTCTGCATTTAACTCATTCATCGGGTGACACAGCAGGCAGCCAACAACACAGTACCTGGGGAGCAGTGTGGGGGGACCTTGCTCAAGGGTGTCTCAGAGGTGCCACTAGTAGTCCCGGGATTTGAACCCACAGCCCTCTGATCACAGGGTCAACACCCTAACCACTAGGCCACAGTTCTCCCCAGATAGCAAACAGTAAAACTATATTCAAATCTACTGCAGTCTTAGTAGAGGATGTGTTCTTTTTCTCATAGAGCAACAAAAGAAGTTCTTTACTTTACCCGAGGATGCACTAACGTTTGAACATGTCTGTATGCTGCTCATTAGTTCAAAAACTGCCAACAAAATACCTTGCTGACCGGGGGAAAAAGTGAGCAGTCAAACAAGAGAGAGTGGAGCTAATGTGGGAGAGAGCGATTATCCTGCTTTCTTAACACCTGGAAAGAAGAAAATAAGACTGCCACAGCTGTCAAAAAGACAACATGCTGCAAACAGGTGACAGGACTTGGTGTAGCCACGTATCTTGATGACCTCTCTGAGGATTTGTGCCCGGTCGGACTGGAGCGGCTGCTGAAGGCACGAAACGGATACAAAGCCAAGGTGTTGGTCCTGACAGACTGTGTGTTTTAGCCAGTTCGTTCCTGTGTATGCACATAGATACCATTTTTTTCCAGTCTGCCCCCACAACCTGCAATTTTCACTTTATTTCCCGCATTTAATGAGACCATCATTAGCCGTCTGAAAACCAGCCTCCTTTCATATCACACTGGGCTGCTGTGTTTTATATATTTTCTGTACATTTTCTGTAGGGGGTTGCTTATAATTTATTGCATTACTTGAAGTAACGCTCGCTACCCAGCTCCTTTTCTTCCTGAGGCAGCACGGTAAAATGATTAAAGGGGCTTAAAATCCACTTCCACAGCTAGGGCCAAACACAGCAGAGGGAAAATTGCATTGTATAACACAAATAAAGGACATTGCTCTCTGTCTTGGAGAATTCTGCTTAGGTTAATGCGTTCTGATATGCTGGGATGGGCCCCGAATCTGACACAGCATTAGCAGATAAATGATATTGGACGCCTTTTAGAAGTGTAGTATAGAGGCATATGGTGCAGAGAGGTAGGCGCTTCTCTCGACTCCAGCATCCATTAAGAGGCCGTGGCGCTCTGGATTTCCCCAGCTGCATTTGCAGCCACTCCACCATTCAAAAAGCTCAGAGACAGGCCCAGCGTACTGTAACGGCCCAGGCAGGCATGCATTCACAACATCCTACAGTGTTTTCAGAGATCCAGCCCCCCAAAACAATCAAAGTGTCAAAACAAGGACAGTGCGTTAACTCTGGAGGGGATACACATTGTTCTTTGCTCTGAATAGTGTGCCGAGGTTAGCACTGGAAAGAGGTAAATAAAAAACACAATAGAGGCCGTTTGGAATTGCTCATCATCTTATGTTTTTTTACATTCTTTTTAAATGCAGTTTTTCTACAAAATAATGATTGACAGACACGCTACCCTGAACATCTGGAGCAGGGGTGTCCAGCTCCAGTCCTGGAGGGCATTGGTCCAGCACGTTTTGGTAATTTCCCTGCTCAGAAACACCTGACCAGTTAGTTGTCAGGTTTAGTGAATGTATTTGAGGAGAACCATCAAACTGTGCTGGCCACCGGCCCTCCAGGACCGAAGCTTAACACCCCTGATCTGGAGGGTGGTGCCATGTACGCTCTTTCAGTGTCAAAACTGTTAATAAGGAGATTCCCTCAATGTTTAAATATTTCATGTAGTAACTTTTCATGAGGGAGCTTTAAGATTCTTCACACATCCGGTTCCATTCACCACTGTAATGAGCAATTCTGGTTTCTCTATAAACTACATTATGCAGAAAAGTTGAAAATTCAACAAAACATCAGTGTAACAGGTGTTGGTTTGCTTTAGGGTGTATTTCTGTATTTGCTAAGATTATGATTGATCATTAGACATATTTCAGCATATAGAGCAATGCTAAGTACTCTCATCCATACTAATATATACTAATACTTACTATACTAATTACTTACACAAATTACTACTTAAATTGCAATATCAGTGGTGTTTCATCCCTAAACTCTCTTTTTGTCTAGGCTTAGACCTGATCTGGAACGATGGCTCCTTCATTATTCTTGATATGAGGTAGTCAGTGATTCATCTTCAGATAATGATAACTGAATAATAAGCAAGGAGTTAAGTCACAGTTCACATCTTACTGTTATTAAAGTCCAAAAGCTCCCTCATTATGAAGTTTATGAAGTTTATGAACAGCCCAGCATCCAGCTGGGTCAGCCATGGGACCTCTACATTCTGGAGACTGATGGTTCACAGTTGGAGGTGTAGAACAGAGAAACACTGGTTGTGAGTAGAGGGTGAGAATGGGGTGTTCTCTGCTGTGCCTTTGGCCCTGTGTTCTGCTCATTTGTTCAGGACCATTGACTTAATAATTACACCTGGGAAGGGCAGGTAATGGGTCGTATCCACGCAATTATGACCGCCCGCCAAAACAGCCATTCATCTTTGTCACGTCCAACAGGCTTAATTGGAGTCATCAGGGCACTGTTTGGTACTTTTGGTCCGACACTAAAAGCCTAGTCGCGTTTCCGGCAAAGGTCACTCCAAGAGCCTTTGGTACTCTTCTTGTAAGTGTGTCCTCCCAGATACATTTAGACTGAATTTCAGGCCACTGGAGCCAGAAACGGGAAGTGCAGCATCAGTTTACTTATTAAATACATACAAAGGTCACAGCTGTTAATAGTGAACCTGGACTAATTCATGCTGCCACTCTGCAGGACTGTAGGACTCGAGTCTCGGATTCATGTTTGGGCTTGGGCAATTGTTTCTATGGTCTCAAACTGTCTTGGACTCATTGGTATTTAAACTCAGGCTTGGCCATTGGTCTCAACAAATATTGAGTCGGTTTTGATGTCCTACTGCCTTTAAAAAAAACAATGTTTTCTCAAGTAACATTTCTTTGGGAAGTTAATAAACACTCCCTGCCAGGTTGACAAAATAAAAAATGTAAAAATTATTTGAAATGGCCACAAAAGTCAACAACATCTTTAAGCGAACTTGTTCAGAGAATGGACATTCATTTAATTCTTTCCAAATCTTTCCAGAACGGACACTGACTCTGACCACCTGGTAACCAGCAATTCCTGCGAAAACTGCACACCCAGAGCTCAAGGCTTTTCAACTTTCCTTCTTGAGCTAAAGAAACTTTTTCATGTTTTTTCTGGGGTCACACCACCTGACTTTGTAAACGGAACCGGCCTAATCATGATTCAAAACACTTTTTTTTCAGTATTGGTAAAAGAGTTTCTGACCTTCAGCCTTGCATCATGGCGGTCACTTGGGGTATTGTTTACTTATTTATTTGTTTACCGATTTTGTTTATTATTTATGATTCAACATCCTGCTTCCTGTTTCTTAAAAAACATGTCAGAGCAAAGTCCTTTTTCATTGGCTTTGCCAGATGCAATTTGAGGAAAATCATTTTTTTTTGCAGCCTGGCTTTAAAGGTTTCAGACATAAAATCATAAAGCCAGGCTAATTTTTAGTTTAATATGATAAAATGATCTTTTCTTTTATCTTTCTTAATCTGCATATAGGGTCACACCACCTGACATTTTTGGACACTGGGAGGCATAAATACCTTGACATATATAAACATACACGTTTGTGTGTGTGTGCACTGCGTGAACATTTTATGAGGAATGGACCAATAGAAATGATCCAAAGTCACTCATTTAACATAAATGACAAAGTTTTTCCTTTTAAAATATGGTGACAGTTTCTGACACTTTTTTCCCCTTAAAGAATAGAGTTCACAATTCAAGACATCTGTTTTATAGAATTTGTTCTTGCTATCTGTATCAACTCTGAAGTCAATGCCGGTCATTAAAGGTTTTAGAAAGTAGTAGTGAGTGGCACACAATATCGTAGATGTTTCGCATTGTTTGCTTCAGTCGTGGCTGAAACTGAAATAGATTTATTCTTTACAGATTTTCCTGGAAATAATGCATGACCCTCTTAACTGTAGTTTAAGACGCACTTCAACAATGCATGCACTTCTGTCTAGAAAGCCCATCGAGGCCATAACAGTACTTTTCATAGCTCTCCGAAACATTCAGCTCTCGTGGGCGGAGAGGAGCAGATGTACGCACGTGAGAAGGTGCAGCACAAAACGTGCCTTGGTGTAACACCTTAGAGACTGTGGCAGAAAGAAGAACATTGTCCAGACTTCAGGTCATCATGGACAACACTGATCACCCACTC
>JBBPDB010018539.1:0-12522 GCA_037974465.1 Brachypetersius altus | reverse complement strand
CACTGATTACTTTACATTCTATCAGAGTTTCATATCTTTAGCGTTGTCCCTTGAAAAGATATAATAAAATATTTACAGAAATGTGAGGGGTGTACTCACTTTTGTGAGATACTGTATATAGCCTTTCTGGGGAGGATGACTCCCCCTCTCTCAGATTACATTTCCTTGTTGGCTTTCAGCCAATAACAGACAGAGTTGTATTTTCAGATTCCCCCATTACCAGGATTTTTCCGTTATTTGTCCTGTTCTTTGGTTCCACACTTTTGCGACTTGGATTTCCTCCTTCAAAGTACATTCCATAGCAAACTCTTTTATGATCTGTAAATGATAAGACTTCCTGAGATGCTTTCTGCTTTAAAGTTGGGGGTCTTCTGTAGGGGAGGGGTGTTCTTGAGTTAGCTAGTTTATTACTGTAGGAGAAACATACTAAATGAACCCAAATAATTACCCCTTAAAGCTTCATTAATGGCTGGCTTTCTGTGCAGGAGAAAATGTGGCACTGAATGGAAGGGCGACCCAGTCCAGCCTGTATGATCACTATTTTCCATCCAGTGCCATTGATGGAAACCGAGATGGTGTGTTCGCTCATGGTTCCTGCACACACACTAAATCTGACCTCAGTCCCTGGTGGAGACTGGACCTGCTAAAAAGGCACAAAGTGTTTTCCGTCACCATCTTCAACACAGTGGATAATCTTCCCGAAAGGCTAAAAGAAGCAGAGATCAGAATCGGAGACAGTCTAGATGACAATGGAAATAAAAACCCGAGGTGAACTTCCATCATTGGTTTATAACCATCCATAATTTCTGCTATTAAATATTAAAACACTGTTTGTGACCATTTTCTTTCACCTCCTCCCTCACCAGGTGTGCTGTGGTCTCATCCATTGATAAACACCAGCCCAACATGACCTTTGAGTGTAACGGGATGGAGGGCCGGTACATCAACATCGTGATTCCAGGAAGGCAGGAGTATCTCACCCTGTGTGAGGTGGAGGTTTCTGGAGCTCCTCTGATCTGAGGATCCTGCCGGCTTTTGTGACAGCACTGCAATGCTGATCAGTTTCTCATGAAAACCATGTCTTTAGGACAGTCTGTTACTCTTCATGTGATTAACGGGACATTTCTGCTGTCGACTGCATATTCCTAAAGCGAAATAAAACAATTCTAAATAAGTCTGTTCTGATGTCTCATATTTTGACTTTGTTTTGTGCAAAACTAGATAAGAATCCAAAATATAATCAAAGAAAGGATACTAATATAATTTATATATCAATACGATAAAATAATTAATATTATTTTATTTGTATTATAACTTGTTAATTTGTAATTATTTTTTATAAAAATCTTTATTCATTTTTTATAAAATTGTGATTTTCTTGCCAGTGTTAACAGTATGAGCACTTTCACTCGAATGGTTTTGTTTTAAATTTCTTTACCCAGTGTCAAAACACGGTAATATAAAAATACCCTAAAAACATCCACACATCCCTTATACTTACATATACTTACATATACTACATTACATATACTTATATTCACAATTGTTAGCACTCTGATACTTTAGAGCGTGCAATTGATGGTTTCTAGCATTATTTTGAATTCTTCACAGTATTGTAGTTTTATTGCTTGAACATTTGTAGCATTATACGTATTGATTGTAGCAATATTATAATATTTATGGTATGATACTGACTTTTTTATTTCAAACTTATTTCAGAATTCTTTTCCCAACTCAGCCTCGCTTTGGATGTCAAGTTGGCATTCCTGTGAGCACGATGCGTTTCCAAATAATGTACAAAGCTGCATTAACCTAAACACGAAATTATAGATAAAAAGAAATTATCTTATTTTTCCCCTTTTTGGTACCTTAGCCTGTACGGTTTCTGTAACGTAGACCATAATGGACAGCAACTCTCGCTGGAAAGAACTACATTTCCCAGAGTTCTGTTCGTGTGCGAAAGGACCCGGAGGTTGTCTGTGGTGGAGCAGTTGTTAACACTCGAAATTGACTGAGAGTTTTAACGGCGATTCTGATATTAATCCTTATTCATGAAGGTAACTGTGTTTAAATACGTTTTAAAAATGCGTATGTTTACTGAATAATAAGCTAGTATGGATGGAAACCTGTCCGACTCTGTTCAGAATGAATGAAGCTACAGCAACACGACTGTAGGTAAAACAAAATATAATTTTTATTGCAGTCATATAAATAGAGCTAAAGCTGACGTCCAGTTTACCAGATTCTTATTCCAGCAATTAGTTCCGCCTTAAATAACGCTGTCGTTTAATGTGCCTGCTGCAGTGTTTATGGTGGAGCTACTTCAGTACCTTCACTAACTGAGCCACAACATTAAAATCATCTTACTAATTTTGTGGGAGCGCCCATGACCCCGTTTCTTGGTAGGTTCTGACCACTGCACACCAGGAATATCCCACAAGACCGCGTTACGTATGTTCAGCCATCCAGTTACCACAGTTTGGTTCTTCTTAGAGACTCTTTCCCCATTATTCCGTTTCTAACATGGACTTCAAGAGCTAACTGTTCACTCATTACCTAAAATAATAAAATAAAGTAATCTCCCTCCCAACAGGAAACCGCCCACCCCCTCCCCAACATTGAAATAGTTGATTATGCTCGTTTTTCGTTTTTACTCCTCCCAAGAATGAAGCAGGAATATCAAGACCTCATCTTGCAAGCCTCCTCTGCAAAGGGTCTACAGATCGGAGCACAGATTCAGACCCTGTGGAGCGGTTATGGTCAGATAGTGAGAGTCCACCTGGAAGGTTGCGATCATCCATCTGTGGTGGTCAAACATGTGATGTTCCCTCAAGAGTCTAAACACCCAGGAGGTTGGGACACGGACGTCTCTCACCAACGCAAGGTCCGGTCCTACCAGGTAGGAGTCAGAGACCTCTCAGTCCCCTCACACTATCATAAATGATACACTGCTTAAAAAATATTGCAGAAAACCAAATCTAACTGATTGGTTTTACACTGTAAGTTCAGTTTAATGGATGTGAAACTACAGGTAAATAACCCTAATTACCTGTATCATATTCCGCTCAACATATTCAATCGTGTTCTGTCTCTCTTGCTGAATGCTAATTTGTATGATGTTCTTTTTATCATGGGGGGGGGGGCGTCTAATGAGATTAACGGCGTTAAAATAATTATTCTATGCCCACCTCTAGTTACTACATACTGTAAAATATAGAAAACAGTCCCTTATATTTAAAGTATGTTCTTTATAATATAATATTTCAAGAGCAATTATTTTTCCAAAACCTCTCACCTGTAGTTTACCTGCCATGATAAACCAATTGTTTAAATAAAAGGAACTGGTCGATTATACGTAATGTTACCTCTTCTATCAGGTGGAAACCTATTGGTACCAGAACTACAGCACCAGAGACTGCTGCCGGATCCCAGCATGCCTTGCTGCCCAGTCGTTTGGTGATGAGCAGCTGATCGTTCTGGAAGACCTGGACGCGGCAGGTTTCCCGGGAAGGAGAACCAGCATACAGGACGCAGAAATAAAAGCGTGTCTTCGCTGGATTGCCAGTTTCCATGGCCTGTTCCTGGGCGTGTCTCCAGAGGGTCTCTGGCCGGTGGGCACCTATTGGCACCTGGAGACCCGTCCAGACGAGCTGGAGGCCATGGCAGACCAGAAGCTGAAAGAGGCCGCAGGGGAGATTGATGCGGTGCTGAACAGCTGCCGCTTTAAGACCATTTTACATGGAGACGCCAAGCTGGCCAACTTCTGCTTCTCGCAGGACGGACTGCGCGTCGCTGCCGTGGACTTCCAGTACGTCGGGGGAGGCTGCGGGATGAAGGATGTGATATATTTCCTTGGCAGCTGCATGGACGAGAGGGAGTGTGAGAAAAAGGCCTCTGGTTACCTGGACTTCTACTTCTCTGAGCTGAGGGGCTCTGTGAGCAAGGAGGTGGATTTCACTGCACTGGAGGACGAGTGGCGGAGTCTGTTCGCTTTTGCATGGACCGACTTCCATCGCTTTCTTCTCGGCTGGATGCCGGAACACCGGAAGGTCAACAGGTACAGCAGGAGACTCGCACAGGACGTCCTCAAAAAACTCAGTCAACGTTCCGACAGCTGATTTATTCACACAGTGGTGGGGTGGGGTGGGGTGGGGTGCCCAAAGAATAGTGGAAAGGTTCTGTTTGTTATTCGTTGAACCTGTACATTATGTGGAACTTCTTTAAACCTTGTAAAATTCTTCACACTTCTTCCCCATTCTTCCCCACTCACCAGTTGTACAGGCAAAACCAAACACTTCCTTTGGTCCTTCAGAACAGCCACATATGTTTAACAGGCGCAGCGTTTTTTAGAGAACTAAAAGTTCTCACCCGGGACTGTGATTGGTCAATGGCTCATTTGCATATTGCAGCCATCTGCAATATCAGTATTGCACTGGATACTATCACCATAGTAATTAACACGCGATAGATGAAATACAGCCCTATGGTAAAATAACTCAAGAAAAGTACATTGCTACATATCTGGAGCTGTCAGGATGCTTTTATGCATCGACTGGAATGCTTATTTGCATAAAGGAGCGTCCTGTGATATCTGTAATTATTGTTTTGCAGCCCTGAACAACACAGACCAGCTTAGTGACTGTACTATTACATTATTATGTAGTAACATCATAATGTTCACCGAGACTCAACATCACTGTGTATCTGTTTGTGGTGCGAAAATAAATAAATAAAACTGCTAAAGATGTCTTACAGCACTCTTTAAACATACTTTAGGGTTGGGAACTATACCAACCCTAAACTCTTCTCTAGTTAAAGTCTTGTCTTCTCATGGTGCAGAAAGGTGCTTGTGTTTTTTCCAGCACTAGATGTCTCTCTTGTACAGTGGAGAGCACACAGAGCCCTGCTGAACTGATCTCTGGCCATTTGGAGGAGTTTTAAAAATGTGTTGCCCAGTAATAATTCTCATTTTTTATTTTGCTAGTGTTCATTTCTTACATAGGAACTGTTTCTGCCTAATTCAGCGTTTGGTGTAGAGCTGCACCAAACAGACAAAATATCAGTATTGTGCTTTTACACCCACATATTGTGATTTCAGTCTATTAAAGGGCTCGTTTCATCGCTTTCCTGGAATTTAAAAGGCTGTAGATATTGTTACAAATTGTATGTTTACTCCACCAATTCATACAGTCCATATATGGGAAACAATTTACACCTCATTTTCAAACCATGGTTTTTATGATGTCACAAAACCAACATATTTAAATACAGTATGTCTCCTTATTCTGGCTACTTCAGTTTAGCTCCATCCATTCATGCACCGATTACCTTTAATGCTTAAAAAAGAGACCCTTGTTGGATTACATGAAGACCTCGGTTCATCAGAACACTCGATAACAAATAGCAGAAGATATATCTGTGTGGAAACTCACCAAGCCAGATCATTTGCCAGTGGTGGTAAAGGGGGCATTGGTTACAAGGACAGTCCCTGTGGAGCAACTGAGGGTAAATTGTCTTGCTCAAGGACACAGTGGGCGAAAGTGGGGTTGGAACCTGCAACTTTGTGGTCATCGTATCCACAGGCAAGTGTTTTATCCCCTGGGCTACTACCACCCAGGGCCTTCATTAAAGGACATTATCCAGAGCAGTTGTTTGAAGTCTTGCCCTCTTGCAGGTCTGTTCTGAAAGTGTGTATGTTGTTTCTGTTGTTATTTGTGGTGCACTATGGCCATGGTGGATTGCTGGAGTCTTGGAGGAATGTTGTGGTTCTGGAGGGACATTGTGGTCCTCGAGGAACCTTGTTTCATTTCATTGGTTAAACTGACAATTAAAACAGACTTGAATTGGAAGGTAGATCTCCATGACCAGGGCTGATTACCACCGAGCTAAAACCACTGAATAATAAACCCTTATTCCACCACACACACACACACACACTACCATGTTTGCAGCTTGTCCTCCACCACAGAACAACCTGTGGTCTCTTATTTTAATAGGGTGGGTTATAGTGGAGCTCTAAGGGGTGTGTCCAGTAAAGCGGCCAACGAGTGGAGCTTAAAGGTGGGTGTTTCTGTTAAAGTGGCCAATCAGAGCACAGGATATCATAGCTACAAAAAAGTGTCCACATTCCAGTGGACAAAGAGGCTTTATTTTTTTACATCCCGAGTAAACCTTCTGCAAAGACCAAGAAAAGAAAACATACCACAGTTGTTAAGAAATCGTCGGTTATCCATTACAGTAATGCATAACGAGCTCGTTAAGGTCCATCTGTGTGGGAAAACTGCAGCTCTTCTCCTGGGAAGGAAACCTCCATAAAACAGTAATACAAAACTGTGCAACACACACGTCTCGATCTTAACAGCCAGCCAGAGCACAGCCCATTACATACAGTACTGTGCAAAAGTCTTGAGCCCCCCCACATCTGTAAAGTGGCCGTTTGTAACATGCATGAATACACCACAGCACACAGTGTGAACAACCTCCCTGCATTTAACCCATTCACAAACAGTGGGCAGCCAGCGGAGCAGAGTGTGGGGACAGTATCTTGCTCAAAAGTACCTCAGTGGTGCCATTGGCAGTCCTTGGATAAAAAACCCTCAACCTTCTGATTGCAGGGGCACGTTTCTAACTACCAGGCCCCCAGCTGTCCGTTATGTTTGCTTCCACAGATCCTGTATTTTTAATGTAATCCTGAGGAACAGTTTTCCAGGCTTCCTGAAGGACTTTCAAAGACTTGGGGACTATTTTGTCGCATGACACTCTGCATGTACCCTTCCATCATCCCTCCGCCTCTCAAAACTCTGGTAGAAAGTCTCAGGCGCCAGGTGTGGAAGCATGAACATTTTATAGAATACTGTTCTGTGAGGGAGGTTTTAAAGGCAGACGTCTGGTTCTATTCACCTCCACCGAGAACAGTTCTGACTCGGCGGGTTTCATACTAAAACCATTCTGAAGCCCCTCTGTGTATACATTAAACACTTAACTGTGGAGATATTTGATAAATCAGTGACGTTATATTGTCACGGGTGAGGGAAGGATTGCGGATGTGTTTGGAACGTGACTTCCGAAGTCTGAACTCTGCTCCTGACAGGAATTCCACAAAACAAAGAAAAGGCAATAACAAGATTAAAATGCCGGACCAGATTAAACTGAGTAGGAAGAAAAGTGGCTCATGAGCAGCTGGAGGTGCAGCAATTAAAAACTCTCTGTTTGAACTGCCTCTACAGCCGGACACAGCAGGAGAGAAGAATAATGATGATGAAGATGATGGTGGACCATGTCCCTGCCCTGATCTCCCTTCAGCGATTCCACAGCAACATCTGGATCAGAGGATTCTGTAACAACTTTTCTGAAACTGTAAAACCAAGTCTAATAATATTCAATAAAAATATTAATAAAAACTGATCTTTATGGTTTCAAGGTACATTATGATAAAACACCTAAAAACTGATTGTAGAGGTGATTATCAGTGAAAAGTGCTGCTTTCAGAAACAACAATGAAGTTCCTCTGTTTGGCACCTTTTATTACATTTATATATTTATTACTGTTTTACTCCCAAAGCCGCATGGACCAGCACTGATGAGCAGCTTTAGACTAATTATAACCAGTACAAACACAAACAACTGGTCTGTATGTATTCAGGACACAATATATATATATTTATTTATTTATTTATTTTTTTCTTCCAACAGGAATTTAATGTAATGTTTTTTAGTTCTCTGTCAGAATATTTTCATATTTTCCCTCAGAATCACCCCTAATCACCTTAGAAAGATCAAACATTTTAAAGTGTAAAAAAGAGAGTCACACGTCTGCAGTGTTGTGTTTTAGCTTTTAATATGTCATTTAATAAAGCTGACAGAAACTGAACTGCTCAAATGTATTTTTTTCTCACTAGTAAGATTGTTCACAATTCCTGGAATCCTGCGGAACAATCTTTAAATATTTAATATTTAAGTAGTTCAGTATTTTCATTTAAATATTTAACTACATTTGAATTTAAAAGTATTCTTACATGTACGAACTGATAATAATAAAGCAGTTCTGGTTTATTGAGAAATCACAAACGTGAAAAGAATGATAAAAAATAGCAACATGTTTTTACGCTTTTTAAAAGACTACTCCTGTAAATTTCATTTCCACTTACTAAAATGTCACTAAAAATACATTCTAAAATGTAATAACTAAGAGAAAAATGTTAGTTTTAACACTGGAATACTACTGTTTTCCACATCATCTTTATTGACTTTTTAACGTTTACGTTTAAATGAACGTTTAAGTAACAAAAGCTAAAAGCACAGTGGCTTATCTTGACATCCCAGGAAATCCAGAATAACATTACGAAACACTACTGATAAATTAATATCTTCTATATTATTTTTTAACCTAAAACACATGTAAAAAAAAAAACCCCATGAAATTAATAAAACATTTAAAGGTAATAAAAATTCTAGACCACTGAATCTACAGATGGAGTGAATTCTTCATGACTTGAGCTTAACTTGTAGCTGTTTCTTCTAAAATTCTGGTTATGAATGAGTTTATTCCCACTTTGTTCCAGCCTCTAAGCTTCTGAGAGGGTTTTACTGAATGTAAAGTGGAACTTCAGTGGAACTTTAACAGCTCATCTCCAGCAGTTTTCCAGTGGAGCTCAGTTGAGCTTTACTCAGTAGAGCCTGTTCACTCCAATTCATCCCAAAGTTGTTCAGCAGAACTTCACTCCAGTAATGGAACATCATCTCTGAGCTCATCTTCAGTGGAGCTTCACGACTCCAACTCCTCTTCAGTGGAGCTCAGCTTAGCTTCACTCAGTAGAGCCTCATAACTCTAGTGGTACTCTAGAGACACATTTGCAATGCTCCATGGTCCAAGGCTGGGGATCTCTGAAACATCTCTCCAAGGTTTTCTTTGGAGAAGACATGCCTGCATTTCAGTGGGTGCTTTTTAACTACTTTTTTTTTTTTAACCCATTATCAGTTTTCTAATCAGAAGTGGTTTCTGGACATTTCAGGACATACAAAGTCCAGAGTCCAGGAGCTGGTGATGCCCATTCTGCCACCAAGCCACTCTCACTCCACAAAGATCACTGACCACAGCAACAGGAAACCTGTTCTAGATGGATTCAGTTCTAGATGAGGTTTTGTGGTGGTCTTGCTGCAGGTGTGTGTGGTTATGAAAGGAAAACAGATGCTGTGTGTGCGGTAATGAGTGTGTGCCTACAGCACCACCTGTTCCGTTGGCAGTGTTGCTTTGTCTCTGTAAGGTGGTTCTGTGGTCCTATACAGTGGAGGTGGTGCTGTGGGTGGCGTGCTGGCATACCGGTACTCCACGCCGGTGTTTGGTACAGAAAACATAAAGAGCCGTGAGAGGGATGCAGCTGGCTGACGATACCAGGAGGAGAGAGATGAAGATTTGACCAAACAGAGGATACTCCATCACTACTGACCTACCCTGCAGAGGAAACGCACAGGAACACAATCAGTTTACACACAAACACAAGGTACTGTTCAAAAAGCCACCCCTCATTTCTTAATACAGGGGTCCTCGAGTTACAACAGTCTCGGCACATGACGTTTCGAGTTTACAACGCTCGCTCTCACCTACTCCAACTCGGCTTACACCATAGTGCTGTACTTACAGACTACATGGGACTACTTACTGCGTAGAATACACAGTAACACAGCAAGTGAGTGAGTTTAGCTGTGTTTTAATGATTTTACAACTGTGTGGGGCTATGGGGTGTTTCGACTTACACCAAAATTACATCACTGTCGAAGGATCTGTGGTGTAACTCAAGGACCCCCTGTATTTTTCTTTGAAAGTGCAAAATACTATGCCTATCTTTGGCATACTGAGTAGATTATATAAAATAAATGGGAACACATGTTTTACAGTGACAGGCTGCAAAGAGCCTAAAGATACAAGGAGCCTAGATAAAGGAGCTCCGCCCACTCAGCATTCAGCACCACCAGTATACTGATCACCGCCTGATCATCTGGAATCATCTGCACCTAATTAACTGCAGTTTAATGAGGTTAAAAACAGGGCAAAGGGGGGTATTTGGCTAACACTCTTATCCAGAGCGACTTACAGCCATTGGTCACAGGGACAGTCCCCATGGAGACGCTGAGGGTTAAGTGTCCTGCTCAAGGACACACTGGTAGAAAGTTGGGGAGTTTGAACCTGCAACTTTGAGCTAATCGCGTTTGCAGGCAAGTGTTTTACCCACTAGGCTCCTACCACCCCAGGAGACAGCCGCGTGTTGCACTGGTGCTGTATTCAACTGCTGCTGCTGCTACACCTGTGCTAAAATGTCACAGTGTAATTATGTGTGACTCATTGTGCTAAATAGCCATTTACCTCTTACCTCTAAAGTAGCACTCTGTTTGATCTACGCTGTATAAAAAGGCAACTGCTTTTTTCAGTTACGCTAAAGAGCAAAACATGTTATTCCTGCTGCAACTTTTGAGTGTGTTTCATGCTTTCATTCAGTTCACGCAGCGTGAGGTTTGAAAAAACAAGCAAACAAAAACCAAGACAAAGCTAAAATGTTATTTTGTCAGCAAATCTGATGGTAAAGAAACTGGAACCACATTTAAAAATTCAATATTTATGAATATTTATTAATATAGCCTACTGGAAAAAGAATATAGAAAATGTTACATCTAGTTAATAAAGTAATGACAAAAAGAATTACTTTGATTCTCAGTTTGGATGGGGTTACTTTTGCATACGAGCGTCACAGATGAGTGTGTTTAGATTTAATTTCTGAAACATTTCTGTTCTGAACTGAGCATGTGTGTGTTGCCTTCATGACCAGGATGTGCTCATAAACAGTATCCTACTAAATTGATGAAAAAAAACATAAATGTTACAAGAGCGCCCTCTAGTGGTTCATTTGGTTATTGGAAAACTTTCTTTCTGATGTTAACACACACACACACACACACACACACACACTGACTACACAACAACAAATAAGTCACAAAGTCATGTTACGTTTTCTTTCTGCTCTGTCTTCTCTCTCTGTTGCTTCCTTTTCGTTCTCTTTCTCCTTTCCTTCCCTGTCTCCCACTTTTTCCTTTCTCTTCCTCTCTTTCCCTGCTCTCATTCTGCCCCCAACCCTGTCTCTCTCACTTTTCTCTCCTTCTCTCTATCTCTCTGTCTCTCTCTCTCTTTCTCTCTCTCCCTCTCTTTCTGTCTATCTCTGTCTCTCACTCTGTCTCTCTCTCTATCACTCTGTCTCTCTCTCTGTCTCTCTCTCTTTCTCTCTCCCTCTCTTTCTGTCTATCTCTGTCTCTCTCTTTATCACTCTGTCTCTCTCTCTCGCTCTGTCTCCTTCTCTCTCTCTTTCTCTCTGTCTCTCGCTCTCTCTCTCCTTCTCTCTCTCTTTCTCTCTATCACTCTGTCTCTCTCTCTCTCTTGCTCTTTCTCCTTCTCTCTCTCTCTCTCTTTCTCTCTGTCTCTCTCTCTCCTTCTCTCTCTCTTTTTCTCTCTCCCCTCCCTTTCTCTCTGATGTCTTTGCTAAAATGCAAATGACGGTGTGGGCTGAGCTTATTGAGCAGAAGTATGAACAGATCCGATCGGTTTTATTACAGCGAATGGAAAACCTGCCAGAAGTATTCGAGATAAAAACAACGAAAGTCTGCTAAATATTTTAGTTTCCGCCACTGAAAAACATCACTCTCGCTTTTCGCAAACAAGCCATAAAATTGCCTCCTGAAACGCAATATTAGGAATAAACTGAGCTTCTGAAGCTCCCTGCGAAAGACTCTGACTGGAAAAGTGCAGCAGTAATGATAAAAAAATACAAATGTTTTTTTACCCAGAAAAATTTCCAGCATCGAGTTCAGCTTAAATGAATTTGAAAGAGCACTGCAAGTGTTAATTATAGAGTGTTTGTGTTCATTTAAACCTGTTTTTTCCCTCTATTTGGAGATAACCTCAACTTGTTCCCCTGTCGAATGAATAGCTATATAAGACTTTAATAACGGATTAATGGCAAAACCACCAGAACTACATTAGTAATGAACATCCACAGTCTTACACTGGTACACACACACACACACACACACGAAAGGTTAATTTCAAGACTAGCCATTCCCTCCAGGCTCAATAAAGGATGCATGACTAACCTACCAACCTACCAGCACAATACAAAAGGTGAGGCATGAAAAACTGCATTCCTGAACTGTGTGACCTCTCAGGTGTTCATTATGGGTCATTCCAGCAGATGCTGAAGAACTCTGCACTTCCAGAAGCATCTAGGTCAAGGGATCCACCTCCTCGGCCCGACTGACGGGGTGTGTGTTGTGTACTGTACTGTTTAACCACAATAAACAACTGAAGGCGCCTCGAGGTTGAAGAGAAATGCAGAACGCTTTCTATAACAGGAAACACAGAGGCATGTCTGACCCTCAGGCTGTTTACTAACATCTCAACCATGTCCAGGAAAAGTGTGAGAGTTAAAGACAGAAGAAAAAATCAGAACATTATATTGACATAGTGGTACCGAATATTTT
>JBBPDB010018483.1:0-12524 GCA_037974465.1 Brachypetersius altus | reverse complement strand
GTAGCGTTAGCATCAGGCTAACAAAACTAGCCTCCGGGAGCCTTTCTGACCCTTTTAGCCCTTTTAGCTCCTCCGGCATCATTTGCATACGCGCCCGGGGGCAGCCAATCAGCGCTGAGGCCCGATCCGGAGCTCGGCCACGCCCACTTTCGCCCCCGAGCCCGAAACAGGCCTCGGACCTTCGCCCTTTTATTGCTAACCGTCTACTTGGTTACCACTGATTGGTCGATTACTGATCGGCACATATCTAATGAGGGGGCGTGACCAAACGCGTATATCCGGGAGGACGTAAAGGCCCTGCGAACGCGGAACCGCGCTCATGCACACACGCACACGCACAAATACACTCTATATATGGGCGCGAAATTTTTTTTTTTTTTATGCTAATGTTAACGCTATAATAATGTTAATGCTATGTTAATGCTAACGTGATGTTAATGCTAACGCTATATTAATGCTAATGCTATGTCAATGCTAACGTTGCATTAATGCTAATGTTAATACTATGCTAATGTGATGGTAATGCTAATGTAATGTTAATGCTAACGCTATGCTAATACTAATGCTATGTTAATGCTAACACAATGCTAATATTAATGCTTTGTTAATGTTAATGCTATGTTAATGCTAACGCTATACTGATGCAATGCTAATGTTAACGTGATGTTAATGCTAATGCTACATTAATGCTAACGCTATATTAATGCTATGCTAATGGTAACGTGATGCTATTGTTAACGCTATGCTAATATTAATGCTATGTTAAGGTTAACGCTAAGCTAATACTAACGCTACGTTAATGTTAATGATAATGCTATGCTAATTCTAACGCTATGTTAATGCTAACGTGATATTAATGCTAACGCGATAATAATGCCAACGCTACGTTAATGCTAATACAATGCTAATACTAACACTCTGTTAATGTTAACGCTAAGCTAATGTTAACGCTATGTCAATAATAAGGCTACGCTTCCAACGCTTGGGGCAGTTGGATGGCCTAGTGGTTAAGGCATCCGCCCTGTGACCAGAAAGTCCGGGTTCGATCCCCAAGGCCACTAGGCACCGCTGAGGTACCCTGAGCAAGGTACCGTCCCCACACACTGCTCCCCGGGCGCCGTGTTCATGGCTGCCCCCTGCTTCACTTGGTGAATGGGTTAAATGCAGAGGTTGAATTTCGTGCTGTTCACACTGTGTGCAGTGATGTGTTCACGTATGACAAATGGTCACTTTCACTTCAGAACAGAAGATGAATAAATGAAGGGGTCGAGATTTCTGCACAGTACTAGAAATGAAAAAGTAATTTTATTGTGAACTGTGATGGTGTTTGAGTGTTTCATCTGGAGAAATGAGCTGAAACCTACATTCATTATAATCCCAGGACATGCTTTGACGGCATTTTCATCCCTGAGTTTGATTGTTTGTATTTGTTATGTTTACTCAGACTGGACAGACACCAGAGAATAAGAAAATGAAGAGAGAGAAGTGAGGAAAAACAACCGACTGAGAGAGACAGAGAGAGAGAGATGGATGAAGGACTGAATGGATGAAGGGATGAAGGAATGAAGGGATGAATGGATGAAGGGATGATGGATGAATGGATGAAGGGATGGGCTTTCAGTGGAACAGCTTCAAAGCTCTTTTCTCTGTAAAGCAACTCACCAAATGAAAACCTTGAGGTTCTGAAGGCTCTTCAGCAGCTCCTGCGTGTTCTAATTATATCTGACATTTGAAGTTGAGTGTAAACACGCACAAGAGAGAATTTCAGACGTATTGTTTCGTCGATGTCCAGCAGAAGACCTGGACTGGAGTTTTGCAGAAACACAGTTAACGGGCGTCCAGTGCAGCGTCCCTGCGGTCAAACACACCGGGGCCGTCAGACTCTGAGCGAACGATAAACCACAGCAGAAATACTTTCCAGGAAGACCTATATTAACTAATGTAATGTTTTCTGCGTATCGGTACGCCCCCTGCTGTTTAGATGAAGAGTTAGTAGAGCGTCCTGACAGTGAGACCCTGAATGGACCAAACTTGGTCTGAAGAACCTCTGTTCCAAATCCGGTGAAGATTGGACAGAGTTTGTCTGAGAAATAATATTTAATAAAATCCAATAAAATCCAATAAAATCCAATATGGCAGAAACTCCATAATGACAAAACTGTCACCAGCTACAACGAACTCGGCTTGAATCTGAGCAATTTAAGAGAACACTGTATTCTAAACTCGGTCATACATCCACAAATACGCCTCCAACTTTAACCCACTGGTGGCGCTAGAGAGCCTGAGACACAGGAGGGAAACTTGGACAGCTTTCTACCAGACGGTTCTAGAAGCTGCTTTAGAACCCTGTCCAGCCTCTTGGTCGTCACAAAGCCAGACTGGAGGATCTGAACTCTTTATCATATGTGAATGGAAAGCGACTGGATTCTGATTCCGAAACCCTCCAGTCCACTCCATTTACATTTATGGCATTTAGCAGACGCTTTTATCCAAAGAGACTTCCATTCCCTACAACTTGGGAGCAACTTAGGTTAAGGGTCTTGCTCAGGGACCCAGTATGCACCCATGACCTCTTGGTCTGGAGGCAAGTATCCTACCCACTGAGCAACTTCCTCACTCAAGAAGAAAGCTGAGTGATGGAAGGTGGGTGAAATGGACTCTGCTGCTGGGAACACAGTGAGTGTTTGATCGATTGAACGCAGCCGTATCAGCCGCATTTTGTATTTATCTCCTTCATTTCTTTCCCTTTTTTCACTTCATTAAATGCAGCTGCGCCTTTCCAATCAGCTGCATCTTAATCACCATCACAATCACTTCATCTTACAACTTTTTCTTACTGCTCCCTAATTTAGCCCCAATGCACTGACTGCACCAGCGGCACAGGCCATGATGATGATGGTGATGGTGGTGATGATGATGGTGAAGATGATGATGGTGGTGGTGATGTTGATGGTGGTGGTGATGGTGATGGTGGTGATGATGATGGTGATGGTGGTGATGGTGGTGGTGGTGATGATGATGGTGGTGGTGATGGTGATGATGATGGTGATGATGATAGTGTTGGTGATGATGGTGATAATGATGGTGGTGGTGATGGTGATAATGATGATGGTGATGCGATGATGATGGTGATGATGATGGTGGTGGTGATGATGATGGTGGTCATGATGGTGGTGATGATGTTGATAATGTTGATGGTGATGGTGGTGATGGTGATGAAGAAAGAGTGCATCTGCAGGTAAGCTGATGTAGATAAAAGTGTATGAATATGTTTACCTTTGTTTTAATCCAGAGTTTCTGAGGAAAGCTGCAGCCTCCTCACATGTCAGCAGGTTCCAGATCAGAAGACGTCCCTTGTTCCTGATTCTCCTGCAGTCGGAGTGAACAGGTCTGAACAGGAGCTCTTCAGCTCAGGTCAGATCAAACCAACATTCTCAGCTTCTCCACAAACTCCAGCCCTTTACCCTCATCCTCACAGCGCTCTGCTCCCATCGCTCTGCTTCTTCTCCACCTCCCTCCAGCCAGCACTGACACGAGCAGCGCAAGGCGCCGAGATACACTCTCACACACACACACACTCTCTCTCTCACACACACACACTCACACACATATTCTCGTAGACTGCAGCACGAGTCAGAGTCTGCAGGAGGCTGCAGATCTCTCCATCAAAGTTCAGAGAGAGAGAGAGAGAGAGAGAGGGAGAGAGAGAGAAAGAGAGAGAGAACTTCACATTCTGAATTTACTCAAATAAAGAGGTTATTACCCAATAACCCCCTTAAACTCAATTAGCCCCTCTAATATTTGTCAGTTACCACCACCCCACCCCCCCCCCAAATCCCTCAAATTACCCCCAAGACCATCAGAATAATCCCTTAAAATCCCTTGAATATCTTCCTAAAAATCCTTCAAGTAAGTTTGTACGTCCTTTAGATGACCCTTCAAATGAACTCCATTTTAATCTGTCCTTTAAAGTCTCCCAGATCTTCAGTGAAGATCCTGAAACCAGCTCTGGAGGTTCTGTTCTCCCAGACCTGGAGGACGTCATCAGAAGTCCCTTTAAAAGGCTTTGGTTTTTCCATCCTGAGTTTCTAATGAACTGCAATCTTCTGTTTTCTATAACCTGCATCTTCCCATCCAGCAGACGGGGATAAGACTCTTTATCTCACATCACCCGCGTTCCTCCAGTGAAACCGCCAGACGCCTTTTACTCTTACACAGAACCTTCTCTCTGTACTCTGTACTCTCTGTACTCTTCTCTCTGAACCTTCTGTCTTGACTCGGGCTTGAACCAGAACTACTCTGGACTCAAGCTAGACTTGGTCTCAGACCTCTTTGAGTTTTGGTCTTGACCCTGTGAGATGTGAGAAACTGGGTCCAGAAGAACGAAAGCTGAGATGCTGAAAGTGTGTGAGCGGCAGTGCGCCGCAGTGTGAGGCATTGGGGAGTGCAGTGTGAGGCGCTAGGGAGTGATGCTGTGAGGTCCAGCCTTTTCTGTTTGAACTTAATAACTTCCTCATTCTGTGTCACGGAGCCACTGTGTCCTAAGGGGGCGGGTCCACGGTGTCCTCAGGGGCAGGGCCACAGTGTCCTCAGGATGCCTGATAGCGTCGATTTAACGCCATGTTTTACCTCGAGACTCGCTGACCAGTGACCCGGCCTGCTCCCGTATCTGGGACGGAACAGTCCAGGGACATTTTCTGATTTTCTGTCTGCAGTTTAAACAGAGTCATTTCTCCAGAAACTGTCCAGGACTTTCTATTTATTTATTTTGGTGGTTTTGTAAAAGAACAACTTACCTCTTGCTAACATTCACCTACATGGCAGTGGATCCTCTGAACCCTGAACAAACCGGGACTAATCCTGATCCTAAATCTGGCCCAAATTCTGATCATCCACTTTAGATCTGTAGAACATCTCCAGAGGACCATCAGAGTGAAGCGTGGTGGGTTTGGGTGATGATTATCAGGAAGTTCTGTGGGTGGGGGAGTGGGTCTAAATAGAAATAGTCCTGAACAGAAAGATTGTGGGTCGAGTTTGGGTTTGGGTCAGTGATCGATGAAGATGTTTGCAGAGTGTGCTGGTTGTTCTGCCCGGTCGGGTTGGGTCGGGTCGGGCAGGGCCAGGCAGGGCTGGGTCGGATCGGGCCGGGTTGGGTCGGGCCGGGCCGGGCCGGATCGGGAAGAATGTTTTTGCGGGTCAGGAAGGGGTGTTGGTTCATATCAGGTTGAGTTTGGGTCATTGATTACCAAATATGTTTGCAGGAGTGAGTTGGCACTCATTATAAGTTGGGTCCGGTCGTGGGCGGGGCATGAGAGCTCTCTTGATGGGTGGGGTCGGGTGGAGTAAGATCGGATCGTTGTGTTCTGAATATTTTTGTGGGTCGTTTAAAGCTCTGGCCGGCGCAGCACTATTGAACACACCGTACGGGCGTTTGGCTGCTTCTCACTGGGTGTGAAGAAAAACAAATACAGTAATCCCTCGCTTTCTGTAGGGGTTATGTTCCAAGAACACAGCGCATAGTGAAAAAACACGTTGTTGTGTTTTGGTTTTTAAAAAATGTAAACCCTAAATCTGCCCCTAAATCTGCCCCCAAATCTGCCCCCAGAACACTTTAATTTCATTTTAAACTCAGTTTAATGCATTACCCTTAAAGAAAATGGAAAGGTAAACCTGTATTCGCCTCTTTTAATTTAAATTCCCCGCCGAGATCTGCAACTCAGAAGGTCGTGGGATAAAAGTATTGGGACACCGCGGCGAGGTGAACGGTTTTCAGGAAATAACCCCTGACCTACCGTGGCTAAAAATACAAATGAGGGCTCGTTGGAAAGGTCTCCTGGAGATCTACTAAACTGTGGAGTCTGAAGTGTCTGAGTGTGTGCACCGTGGAGAAAAAAGTGCTTCGAGGTCGGATACATCCTGCCCTTGTCCCCTTGTGTGAAAAAATCCAGAAAAATATATTTATTGCCACAAAAAGCAAAAAAGGTGGAGGATAGTTGCAGTTTCCGCATTATTGTCAGGATTTCAGGAGTTCGGTTCTCAAAAAAAATCCTTGTGGGACTGAATCTGCGACTGCGACTGATCGGGGGTTACTGTAATCCTAAATCGGGTCCTGTCATCTCTTCAAGTCAACGTTTCTTTTATCAGCGCTTGGCTGGACTGGTGAAATAAATCTGCCCTGCCTACTAATGACCACCTGCCAGGGGGACACTCTGAAAAGGATGGTGGTCCAGAGAGGGTGTCTTCAGATCATTCTGTCCATCGTCTCTCCTGTGAGACGTGTTTCCACACCAGACCCTAAAGGAATAGCTGCTCTGGATCACGGCAGAAAGGTAGAATCCACTACTGCGAAATAAAACTCATTTTCTTCCATCCATAATTACGTTCTCCAGTTATCTTCTTGTTGTAGTGTTGATTTACTTTCACACTCTGAGTACAGGAATGGGCTCCAGCACCCCCTGCCCTGCTTAGAATAGTTTTTATTGTTATTTTGGAAACTGAATTAATTTTTTCACTGCTACTTTTGTTATTTTTTTGTTTCTTAACCTTGTTCAAGACCTGACTCGGCCCGAACCAAGTGCCAAATTTGAAGCCCGATTTCGATCTGAAACTGAAGCTTTTCTAGCTTTCCTGAGTTGAGGGACTGAGAACAGGTTTCAGGGGCACATTTTATTTACTTGTCCTAAAGGCTGTTGAAAAAGTAAGAATGGCAAGGGCCCTAAAACGGAACCTAGTGGCACTCCATGTTGCATTCTTGTATATTTAGAAAAAACTGATCAAAAATAACCACAGTTTCTAGTTACTTCATCAAAATATCACAGTCAATATTACATGAAAGGTGCACTTTCAGAAGCAGAACCAGAAGAAAGACTTTTTCGCAACCACAGGAAACCACTGATAATCAGCCACAGCAACCTTTTACTGGCCACATTTTTCCTGTATCAGACCAGCCAGCAATCCAGCGAGGCTCAGAACCTCCTGCGGCCGATGAGTCAACTGAGGAAATTCAGCTGAAGTCCAGCTGAGAAAAACAAGCCGCAGACCTACTGTCCTCAGAAGGCCGTAGGCGGCGGGGCTGCCTTTAATTTGCTGGAAAGAAAGCAGCTCTCCTCACCTTACCTGACACTTTATGACTGGAAGGAGACCAACATAAATATAAAAAACCAATATAAACCAATCTAAAAGGGTTCAGATATCATGAGCTGTAGTAGTGTAGGTGCATGTCAATAATAAAAAAGCTTATTCTTATCTCCATGCCTTCCTTACTTTGCCTTAACTTCTTACTTTTCTCTGACAGGTGGTGTTTAGGTGTAGCTCAGTCTGCAGTTACTTAGTTGAATGGTGGATGATGATTTAATTACAGTAATCCCTCAGTTTTACACAGATCCGCATTCAGGATTCAGGATAACGCGGATTTCTCTGAGAGCTGAACTGTATTTCCTCCTCCAGTCCTGTGGTGGCAGTAATACACTGAAAAGTTGTCAACCTCCATAAAAAGAAGAAGCTGCTGCTGCAGCATGTAGCATGACTGCTCCGTGTCTTGTCCTCATATTTTAGTGTTTTAACCCCCCCTCCAATTTTCAACAGTTATCTCAGTTTATTTAGTATTAGTAAGCTGTGCTCTGTCTAAACATGTGGGTAGAGAGAGTTATTTCAACTTTATGACTTCAAAAATTATGTTAAGCCCTGTATTTATACACATATACACCAAGGTGATGAAAACAAAGAAATGAACGTGTCTGCTTTCTGGTTGGATACTCTCTGGTCATCGCTTGGTGGTTATGATGGTTCTGTATTTGCAGACATGTGACTCCACCAAAACTTTTGATATAGTAACTGTAAGGTGTGTTACACCAACATGTTATGCACCCAGGGCAACACTAGGATCCTTGACTGCGACTTTTGGCTGCAATATACAATCATTAAGAACACAAATCAAATTTCTTTCTTATAAAGGCTGACGAAAAATCTGAATGGAAAGGGTCCTATAACAGTGCCTTGTGGGACACCACATTGCATTCTTATATGTTTAGAAAGATTTACACAAGTCCATTAGTAAAGATCTGTCTAATAATGAATCAACAAGAACAGAATGTTCCAAAACAACCATCGTTTCTAGTCACTCCATCAAAATATTAATTACACCAGTAGTCAATTCAACATGAATGAAGCATAACCAGAAGAAAGACTATTATGCAACTAGAGGCAACAACTGATAACGAACCACAGCAGTCTGAGATTAAAAAATAATTACTGAAAAATAATAAAATAATTCATGCTTGATATCCGTAATTAAAAAAGAACAGAACTTTCTCCACAGTCTTACATATAAAAGAAATACTCGTGTTCCTGTAAGAACTCATCCTCTTTCTCTCCTGCATCCACATCCGAGCTTCTTAAAGACAGACGGAGCTTCAGCCAATCACACATCAGCAACAAACTGCACAGCCATTCGGATAGCAAAACTGGGTTAGGTAAGCGGGACTCGCAGTAGAATTTTTTGTTTAAAAATTACTGCTAGGGACAGTTCGGTGTCCCTGGACATTGGGAGGGACGAGCAGTGTACAGTGGAGATGTCCAGCTTCCACCAAACCCTTTGACAGAAGGTCCAGAAGATTCACTGGTATATTAGAACGTTGTGTGGAGGCTTTAGTGCCAGAATGAGCTCGTGCCCGTGACCTTAAACAACATTTTAGAGAAAGTTTGGAGTTTATGAGGGAGTCATGATGCTGAGAGCAGGAAGGCTAATTGGTGTCTCGAGTTGAGTGTGGGCCAACCTTCTGGATCCATGAGGCCTAATGAGCTTCCAGGGAGATCTTAGCTGCTAACACCTGGCCTCAACTAAAACACTTATTAGTTTCAGACCATTTTTTCAAGTTGCCAGATAAAAGATATTTTTGTGCATAAAACAGTTTTCTCCAGGAGGAACTTCACTGGGCCAAAGACTACCAGAGGTTTGACCAATCCAGAGTGTGTCTTCCCTTTTCAGACCGCTTCAGTACCGCCTTCCCCCTGGTGAAAGACCCGTTCACATGATGGAGGGATGGATGTTTAAGGTTCTCTCAGAGCACTGGAGAATCAAGGTGCCGCGTCCAAACAACCAAGAACATTCTAAAGAATCTTCTGGCACTTTTCCACTGGCACTGTAACCGTGGCATGAAAAAAACGTTATTATCTGTTATTAATAATGAGACCCGAGCTGCTGGGCGGCCGGGCTGAAAGCGGCCTGCAGCTGAGTTCCTACATCACTGCTTTCTGATTGTCATATTGGTTGGTAGAATGTTGTTGGTTAGTCAGGGACCGTACATTCTTATGCTTTCATAGGGAATGGAGGGAAACAATCAGCCTGAAGCTCTGCGTCGTCCTCAGAGTTCCCTTTGGAGAACAGAACCTCTCTCTGGAGGTTGTGTGGTCTTTCGGATGTGTGTCCTCCACCCTGTAAGGAGCTGTCGCTAGTTTAAATTCTCAGACTCTGTATTTAGCAGCTGTCGTTCGGCACTCTGCTTAAACAGAAGGCGGATCACTTCTCTGCTCTTTGCAGTTTTATTTCTCAGGGTTTTCTGTCTTGTCTCTCACTAAAAGCTTTTTGTGAAGCTCTAAACGCAGTTTGGAGGCTTTATCATGACTCCTATGTGTCATTTAAAAGAATCTGCTGGTCACTGTTTACTGGTTAATCTGACTTTTTCACAGACTCACGTTCTTCTCCAGATCTATCAGATCTGACGCTTTAACAGGACCGATGCTGAATGTGTGTTTGGTCCTGCAGGAGTTCCTGAGGTGATCAGGAGGTTTCAGAGTCCTGACCCGGTTGGTTGCAGCGAGTCTGGCCGGTTCCTGATGTCCTTTTCACAGACGTTCTTCCTCTGACCTTCATCCAGTCTGCTCTCCTTTCACACAGCAGTACTACACCTGTTCCTCCGTCACCCTGGGGCCAGGGGGCGGTGTGTGGGGTGTGTTTGTTTGCGTGTGTGTGTGTTGGGGGGGTTGTCCTCCATGCTGGACGTGCTCTCTCAGTAACGTGTGGTGCGTTTCCATGGTCACGGTAGGAAGAGCTGGAGCTGTTTGTTTGAATGCATTAAGAAAGAAAAAAAAAAAAGAAAGAAAAGAGAGGAGGTAAAGAGAAGAAGAGGGAGAGAAACAGAGAGAAAGAGAGGACAGTTATACTGAGTGATGGGGACAGGGAGAACCACCCTACCCCCCCCCAGAGAGAGAGAGGACAGTTATACTGAGTGATGGGGGAGAGGGAGGGCCACCCTACCCACTCAGAGAGAGAGAAAGAGAGAGAGAGAGGACAGTTATACTGAGTGATGGGGAGAGGGAGGACCACCCCAGAAAGAGAGAGAGATGTAGAGAGAGACTACACAGACTGTAATCAGAAACATGCGGTTTAATAAATATGTGATTAGAAAGTATGGAGGCACAGGAGAGTCCAGAGAGCTTCAGTCTGAAATCTTCAGGGTTCAGGAAACATCACCCAACTCAGCCGGACCCCGTCAGAAACAGAGGAGTCCAGTCCACCAGTGTAAGGACATCCGGGTCCTACTTTTCTGAAACTCTGTTACCTTTAATAGAGCCAGACAGACTCCCTACCCTTCACTAATAAAATCACTGCTGTGCCTAAAATTGCATTAATTTCTAGCAGCCAGTGACGCAGAGCTCCGTCTCCAGAACCCCACCCGCTCCACCAGCCCGAGGCGCTGGAGCAGAGCTGTCCAGGGTCGCTTACCTCCCGTCATGCTAGGCTTTGAAGAAGGACTGAGTATTTTACTAAATTAACCAGCGTCTGTTTAAGGCACCAGAGGGACTGTTGGTTTCCAGTGTTTCAGTATAAATGACCTCAGAGTTTTATTAGAAACATCTACTGCATCCACGCACTGGTCAGCCTGAACCCGCACACCTGAACAGAGGACGTGTTTCCAATAAAGTGGCCAGTGGGTGGGAGCACAATGTGGGTGTTTCCAATAAAATGACCACTCAGGGTCAGTCAGTACTTCAGGGGTTTTTCTATGTGATTATGTTCAAGTTCTTTGGACTCTGATTGGACGGCAGGGAGACGGGGTTACTCCTCACATCCACACAGCGCAGAAACGGCATCTCACTCAGACGCCCCACCGGCAACTCTGAGAGAGAGAGAGAGAGAGAGAGAGACAGAGACAGAGAGAGACACACGGAGAGGGGGAGAGGGAGAGAGAGAGAGAGAGAGACACAGAGAGAGAGACACAGAAAGAGAGAGAGAGAGAGAGATTATGCCAGACAGTCTATTAGTTTGGCGTGTATTATTTAGCGTGTATAGTTTGGAGTGTATAGTTTAGCTTATATAGTTTGCCGTGTATAGTCTGGCGTGTATAGTTTGGCGTGTACAGATTGGCGTGTATAGTCTGGCGTGTATAGTCTGGCATGTATCGTTTGGAATGTATAATTTAGCGTGTTTAGTTTGGCGTGTATATATTTGTGTGTATAGTTTGGAGTGTATAATTTGGCGTGTATAGTTTTGCATGTATAGTTTTGCATGTATAATCTGGCCTGTATAGTTTGGCGTGTATAATTTAGAGTGTATAGTGTAGCACGTATACAGTAGTATGGAAAACAATGCATTCTAAACTGTCACAAATACTGGTTGGACCCTCTGACACACAAACAATCCACCTGCACAAAACAACACAAGACTCTGTGTCAGGTCTCCACCAGATGGCGCCCTTGCAGCAGACCTTGAGGCCTAACCCAGCCATAGCTTTATCAGCAGCCACTAACCCTACAGCGCCCCCTACAGACTGCTCCTCTAGCACTCGGAGCTCCTACCTGAGATCTGGTTGTTCTCCATGCTGATGTGCTCCAGGGTCCGGACGGCCATCAGCTGCTCAGGGAACTCACTGAACCTGTTGTTGGAGAGGTTGATGCTGACCAGGTGCTCTAGGTCTCTGACGGCATCAGGGAGCTTCGTGAGAACGTTCCCTTGCAGGTCCAGTTCTGCTCACACACACACACACAGGTTACAGAACCTTTCATCTGTCACTCAACATATACAGTAACACCGACCAGCCAAAGGATTAAAACCCAATGTCCTCCTTCCTCAGAGCACTATTGGTAGGTTCTGCCCACTGAACACTGAGAACAAGACCTGCTTCTTCTCAAAGCGTCTCAGGTGAGGACAGTGGAACTGGGTGATCCCCCTGCAGGTTTTTAATGCCGTGGCTGATCAGTGTGGAAACAGACTGGAACGCTGGAAGTTCTGAATGAAGAACCATGAGTGGAGAACCTTCTGCACCTCTTAGCTGGACGAAGGTGGTGAAGAACTTGTTGGTCAGTGCCTTCATTTCATTATTGGCCAGAGAGATCTTCTGAATGTTCTCTGTGCAGCTGCGCAGAACCTTGAAGACGCCGTCAGGAAAACTGATCAATTTACAGTCCGACAGATCTAGAGAGAGAGAGAGAGAGAGAGAGAGAGAGAGAGAGAGAGAGAGGGGGAGAGAGAGAGGGAGAGAGAGAGAGAGAGAGAGAGAGAGAGAGAGAGAGAGAGAGAGAGAGAG
>JBBPDB010018463.1:0-12525 GCA_037974465.1 Brachypetersius altus | reverse complement strand
AACAGTTGTGGACTTCTTAAGCACTGATGTACGTCACTCTGGATAAGAGCGTCAGCTAAATGCCGTAAATGTAAATAATGGACAGTGTTAATGCATTTAACAGACGCTTTTATCCAAAGCGACTTCCATTACCTAACTACAGTCTCCCTGGAGCAACTTGGGGTTAAGGGTCTTGCTCAGGAACCCAGTGGTGGTATGCTGAAGGTAGGTTTCGAAACCATGACCTCCACCACCCCTGTGGGTTTTAAATGATAAAGTGTGTTGAGAAATTCTGATTTGTAAAGTAGGCCTGTTGTGATCAGGTTTTCTTTGGCTTGAGGCTTAGTCATTATGTGTGGTATGTTCTCCTGTTCTACATGCTTCATAGGCAGAGGCGTAGAGGCTCGAGCTTCGCTGCCTTTCAGAGAGAGGCGGATGGTGAACGCAGGCACGCAGTGTGGGAAGCACCCGTTAGCCTCCAGCACCTGCACAAACCAGCAGAGAAGGTCTCGTCGCAGCTGTCCCGAGGTTGCTTGTGTCCGTTCTTTAGCATTTCTGTTTCTGTGGGAATGTCAGTCTAATGATGTACAAAAAATCTCAGTCATGTTTTGCCCATACAGCCTGAATACATAGCATGTAAAAATGTTGAGATGCATAGACCAACAGCTGTGTCAACATTTGTTTTAGCAGAAAGATGTATGCACTGCATATATGCATATATGTTCATTCTGAATGGTTGTATCTTCCTTCTCTTTAACAGCAAACAAATGACTCAAAGTGGAGAACAGCCAAGGAAGTGACTGTTCCATCAAAGGATATTGCGTCAGGCGGTGATGTGGCCTCACACCCGGCGAAACCCAGTGGTGAGAGTTCAGCCACGTATGACAAGGAGAGCAATGCAAAGGGTTTCAGTCAAGTAAAATGACTGTGTTGATGGACTTTAATAAATAAGCAGTTAAGGCAATCAAGGGAAGGCAAAGTCAATGAGAATGATCCCTAGCGTACACTCTGGTAGGAGGGGTTCCCATAATGGTGCCGTCATGAAGTTAGGCCACTCGAAGAAGTCTATTGAGATATGGAGACTGAAATATAGTTCATGAAAACAGTCCTGCTTTTGGGGGGAAGAGTGGCATTTAATTCATTAATTAACTGCTTAATTAATGCTATGAGCCAGCTGCTTTGCGCATCGTCTCTAATTAAATCAAAGGGACTCGGACGCAGTGTGCTGTGAGTAGCTTGAGGCTGGCTTGGCAACCTGCATGCACGATTATTTATTTATTTTATTTTTTATTATTTTTTCTGGGAGAGATGGCACGTGGGCGTCAGCTATTAAGTGTTTGTTCAGTGTCTCCTAGCAGATTGAATCATATTGACAAACACTGAGTAATACAGTCTTTCTTGTGTTATTGTTGTAATATTTCATTATGTTCCTTTTGTTCAATGTGAAATAAATATTTAAAATCTTTAAACAGCAGCTTACACTGTCCATGGTCTTTCATTAAGACTGTAGGCCTTTTGTATGCCTTTTGCTTACATATCTGGATTCTTCAAATTAACATAAGCGACATTAAAGGGTCCATATCACGGAAAACCAATGTTTCCTTTATTTGTTTTTAAATAAAGTAGTTTCATGTGTTATTATTAGTATTTCTGTTTTACTCAGTGGTCCACGAGGACCGTACCTAAACCCAAGTTGCACAAACAGTGTGTTCACATAAAAAGACCTATTTAGACAAAGAAAAAATAATGATTGTGATGATTTGAACCCTTTAATATTTGGTTGGGTTGCAGTACACACATCTCTCAACCAACTATTATATTTCAGCTAGCATAGTTCAGTTTGATCTGTTACAGTGTAGTCTATGCTGCAGTGTAGCGTGAGCCCTTGTGTAAGGTTGGGAATTTTAAGGTTAATTTGTTTTTAAGGTGAGTAGAATATGTACGATGCTGTCCTCGTTTGTCCACCAGATGGCGCACAAAGAATATAAGATCCTCTTTCATATACGTTTATGTTTATACACACACACACACACACACTCACACACACACATGTTTAAGATTCAAGACTCTTTATTTGTCTCATTGACAGTTATACAAGTACAACACAGTGAAATGTATACTGAACCGCTCCTTTTTATATGCAAACATAAAAGTAAGTACTATTTGAAATTTAAAAACACAAATCTGAAAATGTCCAAAACAAATAAAAAACCACAAATCTAAAATAAAAAGTCAAACAACTTAAACAAGGACCAAATAGTGTGTAAAAATGCTGATTAATCACACTCTAACCCGATCCGGTGTTCTGCTGAAACATGCTACTCATCGAAATGTGCTACCGTGCGCTTCTGCGCATTTGCAGTTCCACAGGCTTGCGATTCAGGGCTATTTAGTGTTAGGGAAGCTGGTTTATTGTTTTAAACTGCATCTTATAGATGGAATTAGTTCTATCATTGTTCTTGCTAAAGCATTTTTTATATTTTTTCCCTCAGTGTAGTAGGTCATAGTTTTGATTGCTTTGACCATTACTGCACATGAACAGTGGAAAAACAGATATTAAATAATAGAGACTCTGAAAAACTGTGATGTTGATTAGTTATTCACTCATCTTCTTCTTCTTCTTCTTCTTCTTCTTCTTCTTCTGCTTCTTCTTCATATGTCAAAATTCATTACATTAAAAAAAACCTTTTACAGCAAAAATGTGTGCAAGTTATGTTATTAGTATTTTAAAATATAAGCCCTAACAAAAATGCAAAAACTTAACAAACCTGTCCCGAGAAAACAATTAGAGTAAAAGTACAACAGTAATTTGTCTGTACACTCTTGGTCCAAAATTAAATCCTAAGAATTCAAAGTTAGGTCTGTGGCAGCACGAATGTACAATGTACGAATTCATCAAACCTATACACAATAGGGAAAAAGTATTAGGACACATTATTGAATGTGGCTTCTTACTTCCAGTGAAGGGCAGTCTTAATGCTTCAGCATACCAAGACATTTTGAGCAACGCCATGATTCCAGCATTGTGAACACGGTTTGAGGAAGAACCGTTTCTGTTCCTGCATGACTGTCCCAGTCCACAAAGCCATAAATACATGCTTGGATCAGTTCAGTATGAAAGAACTTGACTGTTGTTCTTCTTTACAGAATGAATAGGCACAGAATCCCACAGAATATTGCCTTCCATATTTCTTTCCAAGAAGAGAGGAAGCCGTTATAACTGCAAAGTGGAGATGAGCTCAGTATTAAAACCTATGTGTTTGAATGCACTGTTGCTCATGAAATCCCTGTTTGTCCCTGTTGGTGTAATGGTCTAACGTCCCAATACTTTTGTCTACATTGTGTATAACCATAATCTTGGATGCTATGTATATTGATGGCCTGCTCATGAGTGTGAACCAATCAGAGCGCAGTAGGCGTGGTTTGTTGCAAGACGGTTGAAAAAAATACACAGGCGGGCTCCACGGGCTGGACAGCGATGGCATTTCAGAAGGGTTGAATGGACGGCTTTATGGTTCTGGAAGAAGAAAATCCAGCTCGATAAATGACAGACCGTAGTGTCAACAAGCCTGTTATCTTCCCACCATCGTGCCACGACTGATACTCTTTGGGGAGAGTCTGTGGCGGATGCAAAAATCCGAGAAAATGGCCAAACGGCCAGGCAACGACGTGGACGGAGGAACGGTAACGGTAATCTCACCGACGGTTGGCCGACACACCACCGACGGAGTGGAGGACTGCACGGACGAGGCCTTGTCTCTGGAGGAAATTTTAACACTCTACAGCCAGCCGATAAACGAGGAGCAAGCCTGGGCTGTCTTTTACCAGTGCTGCCGATTTTTGGCGCCCCGACGCGGGGCTAAACATGCCCTCCCCCCCGCTAGGAGGATCGAGGGACCCGGGGATGTGAGGATCCGTAAAGACGGCACTGTTCACCTCCACCACCAGAGCAGCCCAGGTAAACACAAAATACTCCCCTCCACGGCTGTAATTTGTAATGGAAATTGGGACGCCCAAGTGGGCTCATTGGTTGTTTACAGTCCACTTTATTCCATGCAGTCCCGAATATTACTCCCATATTCCGTAATATTACTCCACTATTAATCTAAATTTGTAGGTTGTACTCGTTATTTAAAGTGCTTCACTTAGCACCAGCGTCCTCAGTTTTAAAATTAAGCAGCCTTGTTGGGTTATTTTTGTCGTAATATTGTTAATTTTGGAAAATACATTGAAGCACTGTGGATTAGTAGCCTATAGGTTAGAGTAGCCTGCACCTATTTTGACTGTGAACAAAAGGAGCTGGAGCTGATCCAGCTGTCACACATCACCTCAGGACAACACAAAGGGTTTTACACATGATGCCCTTTTGTAGCCCCTTAGAATTAGATTCTGATAAGAGAAGGTCTGACTGATCTGCATGGTCTGATCTTATTTCTGAATGATGAAAAGGATGTATTTAATCCCAAGCCATTATGACCATTTTAGATATGCAGTCCAGTTCTTAGAAACATTAAAAGAACCTAAGATACATGCTTTGGGATGTTGAAATAAGAGTGATAAGCTTGTAGTTGTATTTTTGAGTTTCATGTCAAGGAGCAGTTGGTTCTATGTTAAATTGCACTATTACAGAGTCAGGAATAGGAAAGATTGACCTATTAAATAACTCCTTGTGTTGTTGCTGTATGATCTCGATGGGAAGTGTTTGTCATTCCCTGTCTACTGTCTCATATATCTGATTTTTAGCCTTAGGGTCTTGGTTTCAGTTTTATATTTCAGTTTTTGTTTCCATCCGTCCCTCTCTGAAAACAGCCCTATCCGGATTCAGCCCGAAACCCACAGTCGGTTGTGAGGGTTCTTACTTTATAGCTGATTCCAGCTGTATTGTGTGAACCTGTTTCTTTTGTGTCCCTTTGGTAAATACGACGTCTTTGCTTTCATTCAGCTGTTTCAAATTACAACTGGCCTAGAAAAATTTACGTTTTGGAGAAACGGAGTATTTTTGTAATGGTACAACACTTGAATATATCAAAGGTAATTTTATATATTTTTTAAATGTGTGAATGTATTTAATCACTGTTGACTGAAAATATAATCGTTTCACCGAATTTAATTTTTGTTTCACCTCATTCCTTTTATATAATTTGGAAATATAGCATAATTTTTTTAGAACACGGTCACTTGATCAAATGCAGTAGGTCAAGACACCATTCATCTTTTAAAGAGACCAGCCTTCCAGATTTTAAAAAGGCCTCTAATTAGAGACTGGCATGGATTACCTGAAGTAAGTCATTGAAGGCTGACTGAGTTTGGTGACAGTATGTCATTTTAAATGATATGTCAAATCAATTAGACACAAGTTAATTGTGAGTGAAAGCAGGGTGAGGAGGTTACATTGGGTACTTTGTCAAACATTGCAGTAAATGTTTGGACAAAAGACTAATTTGGAAAAACAGAGGGTATACATTCTATTTTAAATTGAAATAAATACAGTACATGCCCTGCTATTTTGAAATTTGTTTCCATACGGTCGTGCACTGGTCAACACGTTATCCACATGTTCACATTGGGTTATTAGAAAATATTGTAGCTGGCAAGGCAGGCCATTTAACCAGTGATGCATGGATTTTTATAACCTGCACAAGCCTGGCCCGTTATGAAGGCAAAGATTTTTGTTAACCAATGAACCAAACCCAATCCGACCCATAAGTTATTTATAATTTAGCTTTAATGATAATAAGCACAAGGAAGCCAATCAGAAAGAGAATATTTACTTAAATATTGAATATTCTCTCAAAGTTGCAGTAACAAAATCAACCTATTTAATTCTGAGCTATAAACAAAAGTTGGAAAATGGTCATATAAGAACAAACTATGAAATTGTTTTTGGAAAATGTGGGGACAAATACGAAACACAAAAAATATATAGAATATGGTCCCTTTCCAAACAGCTTAGTGAACCTTTAAAAGTTAAAGTCACTCAGCAGGAAGTTCGCTCCTGCTTGTGTAGTATGGGCTTTAATGTACAGAAGCTGAGTACCACTTTGTTACTGAGCTTACACGACTTTATTGAGTGTCTGTGCTTTTATTCATTCTGCAAATTCTGTGGGTCGGTATCATTTGTGTGGGTTTAATGAATGTGCAGCAGCTTGGGCTATTTGTATAGTATTGGCTAATGTGTGAGTTGTCCAGGTAGGCTTTGGCTTACTATGAGCCTGATTGATTCAGTCCTGATTTCCTCTGCCTTTAACTGATCCAACCATCAAAGAGAATTACAGAGTGTGTATATTCATTATTCAGCCTGTGTTGGGTAAACAAGTCTTGCCCATCATTACAGTGTCTCCAGGATTCACTGAGGCAGAACATATTCACTCTAGACACACACTCACCCCTTAGATTAGACTTGTTTTGGGTCTTGGTGAGCTGACTGCTGGGGCTCTGGTACATTTTGGAAGCCATTATCTCCAAATTGGTCTTGTTCACTATAGTTTGCAATTAAAATGTATACTTATGCTTTCAGTCATTTGTGTTGTCTCTGTCGGTCTGAAAATGGTTCAGATGACTAATGAATTCTGTGGTGTAGCTTAATTGAGTGACCATATATGCACTTACTGCCTGAGTGATTCACTAAGACTGAACAGTCAGAGTACTTGAGTACTGTGAATACATGAAGCTCCTCTGCCGTATGAATGGAAATCATACATTGGTCATATCCCGTGCCACATTATTTAACAGAAGACTTACTAATAGATTTGTATTTCTCCCGATATTGCTATCGAGCTGCATGATATTATGAGTATTGTGATTTTACTGCTCAATATTGCAATTGTGTTGCTTTTCTGTGTATTAAAGGACCCAAAGCATCATTTTCTGGGACTACAAGGCTTAAAGTCTTTATTGTTTCAAATAAGCTACAAAAACAGGCTGTTTTCAAATCACAGTTTTTGTGATGACATATAACTGGTACATTTAATTACATCTCCTTACTTTAATATTTAAAAATAAGACTTTTGTTGGATTACATGAACATCTCAATTCATCAATACACTCAGTAACTCCCCTGAAGCTGTGATTGATCGACCTAGTCAGCAACTCTGTGGTTGGTTAAAGGCTAATTTGCATATCGCAGCCTTTTACGATATCAGTGTTACAGAGACGGATATTGCGATAACAATTAGCAGATAATATATATTGTGCCACCCTGTTTCTTAATTTTATTCAGAAGCAACTTCAGCTTTACACAACAAAGCCATCCAGTACTGGCAGGTTTATGAGATATTGTTTGAATTATAAATCTTGAACCAGGCCAAATGTTCAAAGCAGATGGTAACCAAGTAACTGGATGCTGGTTGAGGTTTAGGGCTGCAACTATCGAATATTTTGGGAATCGAGTATTCTGTTGATTTGTTTTCATTGATTACTCGAGTAGTCGGATAAAATCATACTTTTGTGTTTTTAAACAGCTCTATCAATCGTGTGTTATGCAACATGAAAGGCCTCTTAAAATGAGCGGCATTGCTCTGCGGGGCAAGCACACTGGCACTTCAAACTCTACAGGGTAATTGGTCCTCTTGCTACTTATCATGCCTCATCACTATCGACTCATAACCTACAAATAATTACAAATACTGCACATTCTAACAAGTGCTAGTGTTCATATCAGTTTGCAACCGTAAAAATGTTACTTTGTAGAGACTCCGAGCCCGCTTGGGGGAGTACAGTTCATGTGAAAATACTTTCAGTTCAGGTGCTACAGCACTGACGATGTACTGTTGGATGGCAGTTGGATGGCCTAATGGTTAAGGCATCTGCCCTGCGACCAGAAAGTCCAGGTTCGATCCCCAAGACCGCTAGGCACCGCTGAGGTACCCTGAGCAAGGTACCGTCCCCAAACACTGCTCCCCGGGCGCCGTGTTCCTGGCTGCCCCCTGCTTCACTTGGTGAATGGGTTAAATGCAGAACTAAGCACTGCTGAACAGCTAGTAACTTATAGCTAAAAGGGTAGGTATAGTTAAGAGTCAGTAGAGGTCATTTTTGTTGGAGTCTGTGTGAGAAGTAGTTTGAGATTCTCTAGTCCACAGCACTAGAAAAAACAATTTCTGTCTGAGCTTTGGAACAGCAGATGCCCTTGGCTGGGAGAGGAGAATGTGGGGAGTCCAAATTAGCCTAGTCAGTCGAGGATACTTGGCCTAGGGCCCACAGAAATGGTAGATCCAGGGTGAGGAGATGACCTGGAGTCCCAATGGGGGTCAGTCGGGGTAGACAGATGGACTACGGTTCCCCTGGGAGATGATAGGCCAAAGAACGGAATGAAAGTTTTAGTTCAGTTTAAGTTTACTGGGTACAGTTTTCAAATGTTTTTGCTTTGTTTGATTATTATACCAAAGTGTGATTCTTTTGTGAAATTGTCTAATGTGGATTGAAGAGAGCTCTCTAAGCCTTCAGTTATGTTTTCTAAGTCTGAGGGACCAGATAGAGGGCCAACTGAGGTTGATAATTCTGCTAGGTTTTAATAAAACTAAGAGGTGTGATGGATGTTATTGCACATCCAAGCAAGGGGATGTGCTTATAAGATGAATTTCATGTGTAATTGTCACATACTTCTGTGTCCCATCTAAGGAGGCGCAGACGCAGACTTTAATTTTGCTGTGATTCTTTATTTTCAAGTAAAAACAAAACCAAACCAAGCATGAGGGCCGATAATCTTTACAAAACACAAACAGAGGACAGGGACACATCTAAGGATACTGTGAGCGATGACAGACAACTGAAACATGCCACAAAGCTAACTTAAATACAAACCCCATCTGAAACTAATAATAAACAAATCCAAAACAGGTGTGCTCAGAACATGTCAAAATATGAAACCCCACAGAACTGAAAAAGTGACAGTAATGAGGTAGTGCCTGAGATTACTGTGGTCTGTGGAAGAATAATGTCATGCTATGTGAAAGTGGCATACAGTATATGAAATAATTTAGCATGGAAGTGAAATGATTTTAGCCAATAGGTTTGGCTTAATATGCCTGTAAAAATAAGAAAAAAACTATCATCCTCAACATCCATCTGTTTAATGTGAAGAAGAATAAATAACAATTAAAATAGTTCCACAAATATTTAAAGAATTTGAATGGGACACAAAAATCCTTCACACAAGACTAACACATGGGATTTTGAGTGCCATTTGGTTTCGTTATGCTGTTTTGAAAACCATGGATAATTTAAATTCCATATATACTTCTTTCAGTAATCACCTTCACGTCATGGAAATATATTTCACGATTCATATAATGAAGTGTTTTGCATTTATTATGTTGTTAATATCATTGTAAGTATTTAAAAATACAATGTCTCTTGTTATGGCATAATGAAAACATGAAATCTGATGTCATTTTGCAGAACACTGCAGGCATAATAAATACTATCAGAGCAGATTTGGTTCAAGACACGTGACTGTCTGAACATCACATCCATTATTGCTTGTTAAAGAGTTCATTCCAAATCCGTAAGCAATCCCCTCTACCCCATATGCTGCTATAACAGCCTTCACTCTATTAGGAAGGCTTTCCCCTAGACTTGGGAACATGACTGTACTTCTACTCAGCCACAAGAACATTAATGAGGTCGGAAGGTGTTGGTCAGTAAGGTCTGGCTCACAGTGGGTCTTCCCGTTCATCCCAAAGGTGTTGGATGAGGTCCAAGTCAGGGCTCAGTGTAAGTCTGTCATGTTCTTCAACACCAAACTCAGCAAAATAGGTCTTTATGGACCTCACTTTGTTCATGGGGTCCAAGGGCATAGAACTGGGTAGGGGCAGTAGGGCCAGACCACTACTAATATGTCCCATTGCAATCATTTTAAACTTGCAGAATTGGATTTGGCATTTCTTGATATAGGCTAAAGCTCCATAGGAGGAAGAGTTCGTACTAATAATTCTGTACTCAAAAATGGTTTGGTGTGGATTCAGTAAAAGTAATTAGTGTTGTGCAACAAAGGATTTCCTTAATTTAACCCCACTACAATTTTCCCACACAGGAAATTATGGAAATTTGTACAGATTATGGTTGATTAAAGGGTCAAACTGATGAACTGCTATACTTTTTCAAATGTGCCCCTTAAATTATAGAACCTCCTAAATTAACACCTCAAAATTTGGTTTCACAAATTAATGTCCACTAAATTCAAATTAAGGGGTTTGGTGTATTTTCAGGGGTAAATAAAGGTAGGCTTAAGCACATTTTAAGTACATTGTGTTTTGTAGCATATTTATGATGTGGCAATATATTTGTGTTTAGATGGAAACAGTGCCTGGCTTAAAATGTGTACTTCAAGGTTCCAGTCAGGTGACAAAATCAAGAATTTCTTGTTTTCTATGATTATAGTACTGTAGTGGTTACATGTATGTCAGTAAATGCCTGTAGGTGCTCCCCATATGTACTGTGTACATTGATGTTAATATATGAAAGATGTTAGCGACCCCAACAGTGACAAAATCGCACCTATGACCTTGATTGGGTTATTGGTTGCATAGAATACAAAAATGGTCTGTGTTTGGTTGAAGCACTCACTACACGGGGTCCTCAACTTACGACCGGAGATCAGTTTCTACCACAGAGATGTAACACGAATTTTGGTGTAAGTCGAAAGACACCCTTGCCTATGTTAATATCCTATCCTAACATCAATTGTCAAATCTATAAAAAAGGAATGTCATTTTTTTTCCAAAGCCATGATAAAACAAAACAAACAGAACACTCATGCTTAGATAAGCATCCTCCTTCACTTATAAAGTGCAATACTGTGTGTTTTGCAGATTCTTCCACTGAACGCAACTAAACTAGTTCGCCCATGTGAGCATCATAAACTTCATAGACCCTCGTAACTCGATTTCTAAAGCATGTATGGAAGCAACATTAGCACAAGAACTGTTTGTCGGCACCTGAGTGTACTTTTCTTTGAGCAATTATTTAAGCTTCTGTTCCCCAAACATAAGGTATACATAAAGTACAGTTATTGCTCCAGTGTGCATTGTAAGGTGAAAATTGTAGAGTGTAACCAAGTAGAAAGTCTAGCCAGTGAACCGAAGCCAGTGAGGAGTATCCAACAGAAATGTACCCCAAACATAATTTTATTAAGTACTTCCTTTGCATAACAGAAACTTTGGAAAATAACTAAGTAATAAGTATGACACAGCAATCTCTTCACGTGGCTGAGATTAAGCATTAAGTTAATTGAAATTCATCCGGTTTGTTTGTTTTTCTTTACTTCCTTGTCTGTTCTTTGTCAATTTGACACAATATGAATGAATTCCAACTTTAATTTTTATAATTTATGCAATTAGAAACAGCACTTTTTAAACAAAGCACACTACAGCCAACAGTACAGCTAACAACAGAATAATGACTTACAGACTGGACCCAGGCAGCAGTAAGATGAGAGATCTTTCTGGAAACTTTAATGAACTTAAAGCAGGGGTGTCTGTGCCTTTTAGTACATCGTCTGGCCTTCAGTGGCTCTGAGGAACAGCTGAAAAGCTAATCACTGATTCACAGAGACGGTTTACACGGATCCTGCCATCAATTAGCCATTTAGCCAAGCGAATGACATTACCAGATTTTTGGCAAAAATAAAACCTGGCCTTATTGCAGCACTGATAGAAGACGTAGCGATGACTGAACTTGAAGATGACTGTGTCCTTGAAACATTTCCAGTATAAGCAAATGACACTGGCAGATTTTTGGCAAAAATAAAACCTGAGCTTACTCCAGCACTGACAGAAGATATAAAGATGACTGTACTCTCAAAACGTGCCAATATAAATGTCACAAAATGGTGTTCAAGATGTGCTTTGAGAATACGTTTACATTACATATTTAAGATATCAGCCTTGAAATGCCACATCATTTAGTCATTTTTTTAATTTAATTACTTTTTGGTTTTTTTTTTATTCTTAGATGGTACAAACTGATGTGTTGGCAAAGGTGTATGTTAAGGATTAATAGGTTAATTTGGAGAGTACAGTTTAGATGCTTTGTGTTCTAAATCCTAACTCTAAACAGTAACATGGTTAAGAGGAGTTTTAACAGCTGAGAGGAGTATTAACAATTTAGCGTTGTTGGTGGTAGGGTAGGTGTTATAGTTTACATGAACATTATACATCATTTAAATTCAGCTTCATCTGATAGTCCTTGCGTCCAACATGCATCATGATGGCATGAAAATTTATGTTTTGCAAAGACCACATTTGCTACAGGAGTAGCCTTCTGAGAGAGAGAGAGAGAGAGAGAGAGAGGGAGAGAGAGAGAGAGAGAAGAGGAACAGAAAGGGGGAGGGAGGGAGAGAGAGGGAGAATGAGAGAGAGAAGGGGAGAGTTACAGAGAGAAAGAGAGAGATGGCGGTAAGATAAGGGGAGAGAGAAGAAGAGGAGAGAGGGATAGGGAGTGAGTAAAAGAAGGGGAGAGTGACAGACAGAGAGAAGGGGGAGAGTTATAGAGAGAGAGGGGAGAGAGAGCTGTAGGAGACAGCTAGAAGAAGAGGGCAGAGATAAAGGG
>JBBPDB010018453.1:0-12526 GCA_037974465.1 Brachypetersius altus | reverse complement strand
AGGGAGAGACTGTCCCCTGTAGGTAGGGAATGGAAGTCGCTTTGGATAAAAGCGTCTGCTAAATGCCGTAAATGTAAATATAATTCATTTTTTACTTAATGGCACCAATAGATTTTACACTATGAATAAAAGAGAGTCTAGAGTTTTTATTCTGTAATATTAGATTAGATAGGATATCTAAGGTTCTAATATCTAATATTAGATAGGAGTTGCAGGCTCCTATGAAAATAAAGATTATGTGATTACCTTAAAATAACCTAATAACCTTTCTTTTGTGGATTTTCTATTTCTCAGCAATCAGTAGTCAACACAATAAAATTGTGGTTTACTAAATTGGATAAGTTACTGCATGCCAGCCCACTTTTTATCTGTTCAGTCATATCCAGTCTACCGAGGCAAGAAGTACCTTGGTCTTGTTGGCCATCAAAATATAATTCCAGGGCATAAAAGGACTAACCTCTGTCACCACTGTTATCAAAGATTATCTATCCTAAGTGGCCACAACTTATGTATGTTGTTCCATCACTACAAAGGAATTTTCTAGGATATATTTAGGATCCAATTTCTATGCCTTCGTAAGTTATTTTTATGGATGTCTAGTGTCACCAGTGGGGCTCTGTGCTCCTATAACGCACTTGAGATAAGAGGAAAAATGAGTCAATTAGATTTTTTTCGCAGCAGTCCATTTCGCAAGAATAGATTCTGGTGGAGAGATGGAAGCGATTATGGAGTTATTAACATCAGTCTTTATATAATATAGTTTGTAGTCTGTAGGAAGGAAAGAAGGATTTTGGCTCATTTGAATGCTGATGAAGACTGCTGAAGATGATAGCAATGGTTCAAGAGGATGGGGTCTCTGGTTTTTCATACCCTCTGCTGGTTGTTAAAGTTTAAACGTTTGATTTCTGACCAGGGTGACAGGAGCAACACGCTCGATTATGAGGAGAAACGTTAAAGAGGTAGTACAGCAAAAATCAAATTTCCTTCACCAAATGCTGTCCATCAGCTAAGACATCCTCAGTGTCTGAAGTTTGCTTTTATAACTTTGTGCAGGATCTTAGAGGACAAAATGGAGCTTTAGAAATGATCATGTTGAAAATCATATGCTTAAATCTTCATAAAGATTCCTCAGCATTGTATTATGTGTTTTCTGACACGGAAGGAATTTTAAGATGCCCCTTAGCTGATGACATAGGACAAGTTGAGAGCATGTAGAGCGTGTCACGGGAATCGTTAATCCAAGCTTGGAGCCTGATGAGTGGGTAGGTGATATGTGTCTTTTACTATAAGAATGCTACTTTACTAGTAGACAGAAAACTATGGGCCATTATAGCAGGGGGAGGATATATGTCCCCATTTTCTAAAATAATTTGTCTGTTGCCCCATTTTTTGTTTCCAGTTAGCATTAATAACAAGATTTTATATGCACTTGGGATTAATGTTTTTACTCAACATTATGCCCGGATTTCACTTTGGTTATTTGAGCAAGAAAAAACTCTGCAAGACTGGCGGACAGATGCAGCCAGAACCAGATGCTGTTTCAGACAGTGGGTTTTGTGTGTGTGTGAGTGTATGTGTACAGAAACTCGATTCTGAACAGACTGAATGGTCTTTGCTCACTGTGCCAATGCCCTTTAGCTCTAATAAACTGGTTGCTCTCTTCTAAACACACACACACACACACACACACACACACACACACACACACACACACATGCACTTTTTCCACTACAGCTCTAAATCTATAAATAATAGCTCTCTTTTAGCTGCAAATTTACTTCATCAAGGCACCAATCTTGCATAATTTATAACACAAGAAAATGAAACAAACATGAAGTGCATTTTTAATCTTATTTATTTTCTCTGTATTATTTTATTATTAATATCATTTGCTTTAGGCCTGCTTTGAAAGGAGCCACTGATGGAACAGCGAGAAGGATTGTAGCCCATCAAAGAAGCTTAGAATGAGCCGAATTCTACCATCTACAGAAGACCCGAGACGAGAGCACAACTGACCTCACTCTGTCTCCCCCCCCGATCACTCACAATTGTGACATTAGTTAGTCACACATGTGTATGTTAGGTTTTGAAGTTAGCTAGTCTACAGTGGCTAAGCTTGGCTAAAATTAGTGGATTCCACTCTTGATTAAGTCTGCGTCCAGTCGATTAAAATACAGCTCTTTAACCCCTTTTCACAGTGGCTGTTGTCTTAAAGACTGAACTGTGCAATAGCTTTTCTTCAGTAACATTGATATAACTGATTTTAGTGGAATATGTATGATTTACATCACAAAGTCTGTAGATGTCCTGTCCATTTTTCTCATCCTGACCAGGGTGAGGACTGTTTTCAGCCTTTTCACCCCTCATTGCCTGCTAGTAGCTCAACAGAATCACATTAAACACCAAGAGGCAGCAGTGTCCCAGTTAACCTAATATCTAGAAAAGATTTCTGAGTCAATTTCCATTCCACTGGATGAATGGCTCCAATTGAGGACGTATAGAAAGAGACAACGGGCACTTGCTCAGAGACAGCTGCTTGACTGTACACTCACAGTCCAGCAAAAAGAGAGAGAGAGGGACAGAGAGGGAGAGACTGCAAGGCGTTTGAGTTATTTGCAGGTGAAGAGATATAGCAGAAAAATATAGATACTGCCCTCACTATCCAGCGCCCTACCCCAACCTTTTGCTCTTTCCTTTCCTTCATTCTTGTGTTTAGCTTTCTTTTTAATAAAACACTGAAAAGGCAACACTGAATAAAGTAAGATGTAATTAAAACTGCATATCTGCTTGATTTTAAGCTTAAAATGATGAGCCCTTTCGGTCCTACACTTCTGTACCAGTGCTGTGTTAATGTCCTGACACTCCATCAAAAGAAGCAGTGGTGGCATTGAAACAAGTGTGTGCGACAGAAGCAGGCTGCAAAGCTCATTTTCCAGCACGAAAGTCTGTATCCCCAGAGTGAGGACATGAAGAACTAGAATATTTTTCCAGAGGATCTCAAAGCCCAACATCTCTGTATGATTGCTACTGGCTTGAACCCACAAATCCTTTTTGACGCTTCTACCCTGACATTACAACACAGCACAGCTCTTCACCATTCTCTGCACAGGATGACATGGACTTTAGCACTGATAGAATGGCCACCCAGTCTCTTTTGGATGACCAATTGCAAGAACTAAGCAATTGTTTTGAATAATCACCAAATGAAACTACCGTGAAGAATGTTGGAATTGTGGTGGCATGGTGTGTAGGATAATTTTCTCTGGATCAAAATGTCATATGTTTGAATCCTATCATCAGCATACACCCACTGGGTTCCTGAGCAAGACCCGGTGAGACTGTCCTGTGTGTAAATAAAAAATTAAAGGTTCAGAAATGGTAGCTATATACCTGGGCTGGTGTTGATGTTATACACTTTAGTGCTATTTTGCTACAAATTTCTCAGCTCCCATTTGCACTCAGCTCATGAAATCATCAGCTCTATTTTGTTGCATAGACACACAAAAAGCGTCAAAACCATGTTTTACTTCTGTGCCTATTTGCTGGAAAAGTTGCTGGAAGTAGTACTTCATTGATTTAAGCTCTGGTGTGTTTTATATTTTAATTACAGGCTCTTTTACCTCCGCCTTCCTTTGCTTTGAGCTATCAGACTGATTCTTCTATCCATTATGATGAAATTGGGAAAAAAAAGAGGAGGGTTGTAATTTTGGACACACTTCTCTGCCTTACATGGAAAGGCTTTTTGCAATTATGGCGTTCCAGATTTGAGAACTCATTTAAACAGTTCTTGGCTCTGTGAGACAAACATAGCGAGGCTTCCCTGATTGCAACCACCCAAGTGTTTATTTATGAGGCAGGGAACTGGAACTTTTTTTTGTCATAAAACACCCAAAATAAGCTTATTCAACCACCCTTATTGGTTTCACAAATCAGACTGGCATGACTTTTCCCTAAGACCATTGGCACATTTGATAGTATATGCATGTAGCTCACTACTCTACAGTATGTGCTATAATGCGCAGAACTAACATGTAGCTTAGAAAGGTTTGTATCAAAGCCCAAGGGTTCTAAAGAGCAACCTATAGTACCATTTTAATGCTAAGTGGAATATCTTCTAATTTTTCAAATAGTATTGCATTAAGAGAGACAACAGCTATGTTGGGGCTAGGCTGGGGTCATTTGCTTGGATGAGATGTCAACTTTGGAGATGTTGTGTGTGGTGGAGTTGTTTATTAAAGAGGGTCCATCAAAGTTCACACACAAAAGTTTGGGAAAATTGAAGTACATTCAACTAAAGCTTGATTTGGAAGGGATTTTCTGGGGTACTGGGCTAATTTCTCTCTGCAATTGAATTTTCATACAGATCAGCCTTGTCTCCTTCCTGAGAAAATGATAGGTGCCCAATGACCGAATGTTTCTTGGCCCAAAAGTTGTACATATTTATATCTAGAGAGATGATTCAGGCAGATGTCGCCTTGTAAGAGGAAAAAAAATGTTACTCACCATATCTCCTAATTGGCATGTTCAGGTTCCACTTTTCCTTCATTTGTTTAGAATTAGCTAGCATACCATCTCTGCTTTAGTCCTGTGCCTGTTGGATATAACCCAATAAACCCAATAAACTAGAAGTTTTCTGTTGTATATTTTTTTCTGTCTGGATGTAATATGCTGTCTGGATGATTTACATCACTAAGGAGAAGTATGAACATTTCTTCACATACGTCCCCTGATTGACCAAGCCACATATGGTTTATATCAGCTAGTGTAATTAAGATATGGTTTAATTAAGGTCCTTAGTGACCATAGCACAATTAAACTACAGTCTAGTCTTATATCTAGAACTGCCTAAACCTGTGATATAGGGCCCCAGGAGTTGCTATTCAATTCATGGCTTCAAAGGAAAGCTGATAAGGCACAAAAGGACAAAGTATTTGGACAGTCATGCAATTTTTGTAATTCTCTCTCTCTCTCACTAACCCATCACACCTGTTTCTTAGGGCTATTACTTTTAAACTCGGTTTTAAGCTCGGCCAGTTGAGTAAAGATTTTGGAACCACATGCTTCATGTGAAATTTGTTAGGAGTGACCCAGAAAGCCCATCCTGAAAACTGTGTCTAGGGTTGACTATTTTGCAAAATTCAAATGTGATGTTTTGTACAGTACAGCCTGTCTGATTGGGAAAGGTGTCCTGCATGAAGACAGTCATATGGAAACAAGCCCCCCAAACAAGCCTTGAATATGAAACCAGCCTTAGCGAAGTATAGCCTAATAATGGCATGTTTACAAGAAACACCAAATATGATAGCACTCATTGGTCCGCTGGTGAACACCGGACCCCAGCAGTGTTTTACACTGTCAAAGAGCTTATTTCAGCCCAATGCTCAAATCACATCAAAGGAATAGCTAATATTACAGTTGATGAAAGCTAGTCAACTGCTTTCTAGACAACTAGCATTACCTTTTGAATAATGCTAATCTGTTCCTACTGGCTTGAGTCACTATTAGCAGCATTAAAATTTTTCTTTAAACATGTCTTTTGATGTTCTAAATGTGATTGCTTTAGTTTGAATATGCATGAATTTTCTACATATACCCATTTGATTACCACCACTTGATCATTGAGGAAGCTAGTTTTCTTTCTCATTTCACTTCTTATTCAGGGCAATTTTTTACTTTTCTCCAGTCAGCCCTGGCCTACTTCCATCATCCCAAGCATGCAATGCAAGGATGCGATTCATTCAAGCATGTCCTTGGGCCATATGACACATCGATCATTTTCCTTTTTCCTCATGACCTTTCTGAGACTGCTGTGTCTCTTGATCCTGATGTTTAAAAAGGAGATGTCAGCAGTGGTGAAGTTCCTTCTTGTTTGTTCACCATTACATAAGCTTGTTCTCAAAGTCTGTCTCCTTCAGGGTAGGATAGCACAACTCACCTGTCAGCTTGAGCTTGGGAGGTGGACAAAGAGCGCTCATCCAGCCTCATGCACCACTGACTGCAGCTATCATGACTAATCTTGTAACAGATATATGAAATGCAATAGTTGTACAAATCAAATGCATTATAAAGGTGCACTCACTGGCCCCTTCATCAGAAAAGCTGTCTTTAGTGGTCAATCGTGCTGGTGTACATTTAGAGACTGGATCCTCTTGAAGCCGGTCAAATGACCCCAAAGCCACTTTTGACTGGATATTTTTGGCTGATAGACTGCTGTCAGCCTAGCAGTGAAACTATAACATCGCTATGCCAGACACTCATAAAATCAACAGATGGGGGTATATTATTCCACATTCAGGTATTTTGTTCCACATTTACATTTGACAGAAGCTCTTAAAAATATAAATGTAGCATTTTGACCTGATTATAGATTAATACAGCCTTATATAGCATTACTATTACTGACGTGATGTGCTTGAGGGCAGCAGTGTTATTGTTTGGAGACTTACCAATGACTTCTATTTCTTCATGGCAGTGCTGGAGAAGTCTTGGACATTCAGGATTCAACCTCATGCTCCTGGGTGGTATTGTTATCCACTACACCATGTTCAATTTCCTCACACCAACATCACTCACTGATAACAGTGGTGCTATTAACTGAATAATCTTGCTTGCATGGGCAGAGAGTGATTGGAAAGAACCCAGTTTGGTTTAAACTGAGGGGGTAAATTGTTTTCTTGGCAAGAACTAAATTAACAGGCTAAATGGCCCCTCTGTCAGTATCCTGTACTTTAAAGTACTGACTATAGGATTCACTGTAAAACTGCAATGTAAAAAGTAAAGAATGTCTGATATTCTAAAAGCTTCAGATGTGTTTTAGTCAGATCTGTGTTAAGCTTTAAAGCCAGCATTGCTGTGTGCTATGAAATTCTGGCTTTTACTATGTAAGCTATGAAATTCTGGCTTTTGACCTCAAATCTGACACTATTTGTCCAGTGTGGAATTGTGCACTTTTGGTTGGATCCCAAAAAGCCATTTTGGAGAGATGATTCACTCTAAGGGTACAGGAGCCGGTATTTCTTCATAATGCACTGTGTAGGGAATAGGCTGTCATTCTAGATTCAGCTCAAATTATATTCAATGTATGAAAAGGGATGTACACCATAAGCTTGGTGCCAATACAAGAGCAGGAAACACATAATAGTGCTAATGGAAATGAGCACTTTGGTTGTGGTGGTAATTTGGTGAGCAAAATAGATTTATACAGCAAATGTCTTGCATTAAACAGTACTTTATCTCAATGTAATCATTGTTATACAACACAGGTTCAGTCCTGTAATTGGTGGTTGCCTGTCAATAATAACACACAAACTGCAACTATTTGTTTATTGTAATTATTATTTGTACATCACTTATTATAAGACTTCTTCAAAACTGCTTTGCATCATGCTTATATTTTCAGTGACTGTTGTGGTTTCCCCTTAACAGATATTCCCAGACTGATCTCCTCCCTGGTCTTGATATGTCAGTGTTTTCACATAAGTGTATATTGTAGCCTCTTTAGAAAGGTGCTATTTCTGTTGGACAGTCCTCAGCTTTGAGCTTAAGTGATCAGGCTTGATTTGAATCTTGACCTGTAAAATACCCACCTGGTCTTTCTACTCTCTGCCTCAGTGCTTTATTCATCACAAAAAAACAGACCACCAAGAATTTGAGAATTTGTGTATCACTCCAAAAGCCAGGCTCCAAGAAGGATGTCAACTGTTTCACAAGCTCAAGTCCACCCTGGTAAGAAATTCTCTGATTCCAGACCCTTTTTGCCAGTCTAAAAGTCTGAAAGTTCTCAACCTTCAGTAGAATTTTCACATTTAGCAATGAACTAAGTTCACTTTATGATAATAAGTCCACCTACTTTAAAGGTCCATCATAAGGGTGTAGGCACATGGACTGTTAAGAAGTATCTGAATTTACAGTGACCAAGCTTTGTAGTAAATACCTTTCAGCTTACGTGTCTTAAGAATACATTTATATGTCTAAGCTAATAAGATGGTATCCTATCAACAAACAACAGACAACAAATTTTACAATTAACTATTATTGTATTTACATAAAATAAATGTTATTGCATTAAAATGACTATTCTTTATTTGTCTTTGTCTGAGATCTCTTCAAAAACAAAATGCAATTTATTGTGCCCCACTTTCCCCCGCAGAGTAAAATTGTACGCACTGGTTATAGGGCTGTAGTTCTTTTTTCTTTTTTTTTGAACTGGAGACTCAACATTAACTCCACGCTGCCACTCAAAGAAAACATCAAAGCAAAGCAATGAAAACACTTCAGATTTATTCAGTTATATGGCTCTCTGTAACATGGCCTGAGAATGCTTTTAGCTAGAGAAAACTTCATCACCCAAGGCTTATGGCTTGCCCTGCTTTTTTTTTTTTTTTGCTTTTTTCTTCTCTTTCCTTTAATCGTTTTCATTTCCCCGACGCTTTCAAACTTTATTTTCTTTTCCTTGTCTCTTTGTCCATCTGTATGCATTAAGAATGCCCTCACACAGCTCATACTGAGCATCTTGTTTTAACTTTGTGTCACGGCTGCCTCGCCCCCTCCTCGTAGATTCCGTTCCCTCTCGCCTGAATATTAGTTTCCCTCTTTCTTTCCTCTCCTTTTCTTTCTGTGCCCTGTCTGTCCGTGTCCCGATCCCCCTCTGTTGCTTTCTTCCTCCCTTGGTCCCTTCCTCCCTTTCTAGTCCCCAACGTGATTTGCAGTACTCCCGTCTGATCCGTCGCACCTGTGTCTCGTTCTGTTGATCCCCTGTCTCACCTGTCCCGCTTTCCCTCCATGTATTTATAGGCCAGTCTGACCACGAGTCTACATGCCTGTATTAGCTCTTTTTTGGTGTGTGTGCTCGTGTCATTCTTGTTGCTTTTTGTTCACCTCATGTTCTGTGTTTTTTCTGTCTTCACAGACTCGTGCTCTGGCCGTTTGAAGCCCAGTCCTCTGCGTTTTTCAGGGGAGCCTCTTCGGCTTCGTGCCCGCTGCCTATGCCAGCCCTGTCCTTGTTTCTTTTCTTTTCGTCGGAGCACGGGTCTCAACCGCAGCCTGCCTTTTTGTTTTTTCTTTTTGTGTTTTGCCTGAGCCGGGGTTCCCCCGCTGCATCCTTTATTGTGCTACTTTGTGTTGGACATTAAACTCAGTCATTCTCCCCTGCTACACCCTGTCCTCGTCTCTCCTTTGCACGGCACCCATGACAGAATACAGGCATCCCAACCCTCTCGTGGATGGGTCAGCGATCCCCCTGCCCGGAGACCAGGCGTCCCCGGCCCCGCAACAACCACCGCAGCTCCCGCCTTTCCACCAGCAGCTCCAAGATCACTATCAGCAGCTGGTGATGCTCACACAGGCGGGACACCTCCAGGCACTGGCTGCCCCACCCGCACCTGCACCTGCGCAGCCCCAGCTTGTGATCGCGCATCATTCCTTGCAACCTAAACGGTATGGAGGGGATCCCAAGGGGTGCAAGAATTTTTTGTTAGCCTGCGATCTGTTCTTTGCAGAAAACCCAGGGCTCACCGACACTCAGAAGGTGTCCGTGGTGATCCAACGTCTGACGGGGTGGGCTCAGGACTGGGCTGCTGCCGTCTGGAGAACAGGGGGCGTGGATACCACCAACTATGCCGCCTTCACGCAGCTTTTCCAGTTGGTCTTCGATCACCCAGGGCAAAGGCGGAAGAGCGAACCCAGGCTTTGGTGACTGAAGCAAGGAACAAGCACAGTCTGTGAGTACGCGCTTGAGTTTCCTATCATTGCAGCTGATAGCAGATGGAACCAAGACGCACTCCTGACTGCTTTCCGTGAGGGTCTGAACCCCGAAATACAGAGGGAGCTAGCGAGCCGCGACACAGACCTCGTCCTGGACACGGTCATCGCTCTGGTGACGTCTCTGGATCTGCACTTCAGAGAGAAGTCCGGGACAAGCGACGCGTTTTCGGTGGCAAGGGCAACCCGTCTCCCTCCGCATCGTCCTTGGGATTGCGCGATCACCCTTATCCCAGGTAAGAGCCCGCCTCGGTCGCGTATTTATCCTTTGTCTGAGCCAGAAACCCGTACGAGGGAGAAATACGTGGCCGAGATACTGGAGCAGGGCTTTATCTGGCGATCGCGCTCTCCCGCGCTTTTTTGTTGCGAAGAAGGACGGGGGTTTGCGTCCCTGCATTGACTATCGCGGGCTCAACGAGGTCACGGTGCGGTACACGTACCCTCTGCCTCTCATCCCGGCCACCCTTGAGCGGCTCCGGGGATCCACCATCTTCACGAAGTTGGATCTCCGGAGTGCATACAACCTGGTGTGCATACGGGCGGGTGACGGATGGCTGACGGCGTTCAGCACCACTACTGGCCACTACGAGTATTTGGTCATGCCGTACGGGTTAGCAGACGCGCCCTCCGTGTTCCAAGGATTTGTGAACGACGTCCTGAGGGACATGCTTGGCCAATATGTCGCGGTCTATATAGACGACATCCTTATTTACTCCAAAACGTATGCTGAACACGTCACTCATGTGCGCTCCGTCCTCACCTGCCTGTTAGAGTACGGGTTGTATGTAAAGGCCAAGAAGTGCGATTTCCATCACAAGGAAGTCACGTTCCTCGGTCACCGCATCAGCCGGAAGGGGGTTGCCATGGAGAAGGGAAAAGTCACTGCCGTGACCGAGTGGCAAGAGCCCGCGACAGTAAAAGACGTATAGCGTTTCCTGGGGTTTGTCAACTACTACAGACAGTTTATAAAGAACTTTAGTACCGTGGCTGCCCCTATCACGTCCCTCCTCCGAGGCAAACCGAAGGAGGTCAAGTTCACTCCTGCCGCTCAAGCGGCGTTTCAGAGGCTAAAACAAGCCTTCACCTCTGCACCGATACTGCGCATGCCCGATCCGGAGCGTCAGTATACGGTGGAGGTAGATACCTCGGAGGTGGGAATAGGGGAAGTCCTTTCCCAGTTCCACGGCTTCCCCAGGAGACTTCACCCCTGTTCCTTCTTTTCCAGGAAGCTGACGGAGGCCGAGTGGAACTATGATGTCGGGAACCGCGAGCTGCTTGCTGTGAAGGAGCCGTTGGAGGAGTGGCACCATCTCCTAGAAGGGGCCTGGTACCCCTTTGTGGTTTACACCGACCATCGCAACTTGGAGCACGTCAGGCAAGTAAAGAAGATGAATCCTCGGCAGGCACGGTGTGCTCTTTTCTTTGCCAGATTCCGCTTCCAAATCACGTACTGCCCGGGGAGACTGAACGGTAAAGCCAATGCTTTATCACGTCAGTTCAAATCGGACCGGGAGGCGGGGGAACCCGAGCCCATCCTTCCCCCTCAGTTTTTGCGGCGCCCATACAGTGGGCTTTGGACGATGAGATCGCGGCGGCTCGTGAGGGGGTGGAGTTCCCCCCCGAGTGCCCCGCGGACCGTTCTTACGTCCCTGACGCGCTGAGACCGAGGGTGATGGAGTGGGCTCACGTAATCCCTGTGATCGGACACCTGGGTGTGGCGAGAACCTTGGAGGTGGTAGCGCGAAAGTACTGGTGGCCGTCCCTGTCTCAGGACGTACGTCGCACAGTGCTTTCGTGCTCGGTCTGTGCAACCACTAAGAGCCCCCGTGCACTGCCTGCCGGTAAGTCAATGCCCCTCCCGGTGCCGGAGAGAACGTGGTCCCACCTCGCGGTGGATTTCGTGATGGAGAGGGGTACACGACAGTGCTGGTTGTGGTGGATCGGTTCTCGAAGGGGTGCCGGTTTATACCATTTCGTTCTCTCCCCTCTGCTTGTCAGGTCGCAGAGGCCCTGTTCCAGTCAGTGTTCTGGTGTTACGGTATCCCGGAGGACATCGTGTCTGACCGCGGCTCCCAGTTCACGTCCAGGGTATGGAGAGCTTTCATGAAGCACCTGGGGCCGGCGGTCAGCCTGACCTCTGGGTACCATCCCCAGTCCAACAGTCAGGCCGAGCGTACCATCACACGTGACCGGACCGCCCATCCCCGCGTCCCCGGTGTCGTCCCCCTCGGCAGCTGGCGCGCCCGGGCAACACCGGGCGGCCTTGTGTACCCAGGGATCCCCAGGAGGGGATCGTGCCTAAGGAGGGGGGTACTGTCACGGCTGCCTCGCCCCCTCCTCGTAGATTCCGTTCCCTCTCGCCTGAATATTAGTTTCCCTCTTTTTTTCCTCTCCTTTTCTTTCCATGCCCTGTCTGTCCATGTCCCTATCCCCCTCCGTTGCTTTCTTCCTCCCTTGGTCCCTTCCTCCCTTGCTAGTCCCCAACATGATTTGCACTACTCCCGTCTGATCCGTCGCACCTGTGTCTCGTTCTGTTCCCCTGTCTTTCCCTCCGTGTATTTATAGGCCAGTCTGACCACGAGTCTACATGCCTGTATTAGCTCTTTTTTGGTGTGTGTGCTCTAGTTGTTCTTGTTGCTTTTGGTTCACCTCATGTTCTGTGTTTTTCTGTCTTCACAGACTCGTGCTCCGGCCGTTTGAAGCCCAGTCCTCTGCGTTTTTCAGGGGAGCCTCTTCGGCTTCGTGCCCGCTGCCTATGCCAGCCCTG
>JBBPDB010018442.1:0-12527 GCA_037974465.1 Brachypetersius altus | reverse complement strand
GCGGTTCAGGATACATTTCACTGTGTGTTGTACTTGTATGACTGCATGTGACAAATAAAGTATCTTGAAATCTTGAAATCTTGAATTTTCCTCTTAAATCCTGTCTTAAATGAAGACAATACAAATGCAAGCCAGTGCACAGCCTATAAGACTTAAAGATCAGCCTGGCCTACATCATTATGTGCAAACAAGGATTGTTTATTTTTTCACTAGTACAAGCTTATTATAGTCCTGATCAGAAAGAGAGAGACACACAAAGACGCACACTGTTACACACACACCGCCAGTACAGCCGTACAAGGATGCACACGGCGACTGGGTTCTCCCACCACCCTCAGTCTCCGTGGGGGTCGTTGCCAAGGATGAGGAGCAGGACGGTCTGGATGACTTCTTTAGAAGTCCACTATAAGTTCCTGACTCAGAACTTCACTGCCCGGGACCCAACTTCTCTCCTCAGGGCTGTACCCTTCCCAGTCCTCCCCGACGCCTTAGAGAGTCCAGTAGGCTGGGGTGCCCTCAATCTCAATTAATCCGGGGAGAGTGGACTTCACTTTTCCTTCATCCAGTGGTTCAGCCACAGCTGAATTAAGGAGAGAGACATGAAAGACAGGGTGAACTCACATGTTGGATGGTAATTTCAGTTTGAAACAGACAGTGTTCACCTGTCTTTCAATCTCAAATGGCCCCAAGAACCGAGGTGACAACTTACCTGATGGTTTCTTCAGTTTGAGCCAGACTCTATCCCCTCCGACGTCGATCTGCAAACCTCCGAAATCGCCCCGCCGCTCTGCTGATTAATGTATGTTCTCTCTCCCACACACACTCTGCCCACCTCTGGAATGTCAGGGACAGGGCGGGGACTGACGTCTGAGCACACACTCTAATGGCATAAGGCCAGTCGTGGAGTGACGCAGTGAGCTCTGGGTGTACTCTGCCCAGCCGAGGTACTCTGACCAGCCGTGTTGCTGTCCATGGCAGTAAGCCCAGAGGAAACAACTACACCGACCATTTAGCCTAACCGTTGGATAATATCCAGAGGTCATTAGCCCCCAGTTTCCTAAAAATATAGCTGCCCACACTCGGGAGATAAACTGGGGATCTCGCTCAGAGAGGATGTTCAAAAGGATTCCATACAGAAAAAACACAGCGTGAAAGAGTGCCTCCTCTACCTTCAGGGCAGTGGAGAGTAATGGAAGGAACCGGACCCCCTTCAAAAACCGGTCCACAACCACCAACATTACAGTGTACCCTTTAGATACTGGGAGGTCCATGACAAAATCCACTGCAATGTGAGACCACGGTATCTGCGGCACTGGTGGGGGCCTTAATTTTCCAGCAGGTAACTGACATGGTGTCTTACATACGGCACAAACGAAACAGGACCTTACTGCCCTCTCCACATCTGTCCATAAGGAAGGCCACCAGTACTAGTTTCAGCACCTCGACAGTTTGATGGGCCCCGGGTTGGCCTGTCATGGGTGTGTTATATACCCATTCCCTTAAGGATTCAGGCACAAATATTCTGTTCTCAGGAATCCCTTGGGTAATCGATTACCTGGCATTCAGACACTCAATTTCTACATCTAAATCCCACATTATAGGAGCCACAATGAGCTCTAATTTGTTTTTGTTTTATGTTCTTCGTGCACGGGATAGCATCTCAATAAAGTGTCAGCCCTCTCATTATGCAAGCCTGGATGAAACATGATTTCATAATCAAATCTACTGAAGAACAGGGCCCACTGAACTTGTCTAGGGCATAGGCATTTAGCCTGCAAAATGTATCCAAGGTTTCAGGGGTCAGTGAACACAGTGAAGGGGTACCGAGCCCTTTCCGACCAATGTCATCACTCCTCTAATGCCGCTTTAACTGCCAGCAGTTCATGGTTAGCGATGTCATAGTTTCTCAATGCATTGGTCAGCTTTCTACAAAATAAGGCACACAGGTGCAACTTGTGAGACTCATGGTACTGGGACAGCACCACTCCCAAGATGCGCAAAAGGTCTTAAGATCCGCAAAAGCTGTTTTGGCAGCTTGCATCACACTCAGCTGTTTCGGTTTCTACTTTAGTAGGCTGGTAAGCAGTGCTGTCTCAGTACTAAAGTTTCTAATGAACCTGCGATAAAAGTTTCATAGCATGATATTCCTTTACATGAAACTCATATTTCTTGGCTTTTACATACAGCTCGTGCTTGAGCAGGCAACGGAGGAACACATAAATGTGGTCCAAATGCTCCCTGGTGTTCTTTGATTAGATTAGTAGGTTATCTAAATATACGATCCCAAACTTTTGGAAACAGGAGGGAGTTTTCGCTAAGCCATATGGCATTATCAAATAATGGTAATGCCTGGATGTAGTGCTAAATGTGGTCTTCCACTCATCACCTGCCCTCATTCGCACAAGGATATAGGGGCTGTATGGGTCAAGCGTAAAAGATACGTTCACCTCACAGAGCTGCTCAATGGCCGGGGGGATGAGAGGGAGAGGGTGCTGGTACCCCAGGGCCACTTAATACTCTGAGGACCCAGATCCTTGTTCCTACTCCTGCGCAAGAAGCTGCAGTTCTAGTTCCAGATGTGGCATCCCTGGTGTCAGAAGCTGCCATCCTGGTTTCGTTTCATGCAGCTGCACGAAACAAAACCAGGATGGGAGCTCCTGGAAGGGGTACAGTTCCCAGCCTGGAATCACGGGGGCCACCACTGCCCTGGAGTGGACCAGGACCACCTGGTGCTCTGGAATTGCACCATGGAAGGGTGGATTTTTTCACCATGAATGTTTTGCGAGGTGTAGTAGGATCTGTAGGTGGGCTCCAAGGGCCCTTTGGGGGGGCTTTGACACTGAGGACATGGAGAGCTCCAGAACACGGAGGGGCCTCATCTTCAGGGACATTAGGAAGCGGAAGAATGGGACCCACAAAGGCCACCCTGGTGGTGACTGTGGCACCACTCTGGGGAATGGAATCCTGCATCTGCGCCTCCTTCTCTTGGCACCCCTGCATGACAGTATGTATTATCTGTTTGGGGTTCTAGATAGACTGAGGAGTGAATAGAAAATGTAATGGAAAACTGTCACAATAATCCAACTTTTTTGAAATGTGTGATTTTTAAGCAAGTTACTAGACACCAGTGCCACCCTGCTCTCCTTCAAGTGCGTGCCCTGGACTGTTGGCCTTTAGGTTTCTTGTCAAGCTGCTACTTCACATTTTATAGTGAATGCATGTAATTAAAAGAAATGTATTCATTATTCACTGTCCTGTGCTGGCCTCATCATTGTGTTTTTCTGTATAAAGACCAACATTTTACAGGTGAAACATTTATAGACTTAGGTTTTACGCTGTAAAATCTGGCAGCCAGCATACAGTCCATGCCTCAAGGTTGCAGGTTGTAGATTGTCTATTAGGATCATCTGTGTGTCATTTTATTTAAATAAAGACCAAGTACATGCAGAGGTGGGTAGTAACGCTGTACATTTTCTTCATTACATTTAAGTAACATTTTGGATAAACTATACTTGTAAGAGTAGTTATAATGCACCATACTTTTTACTTTTACTTGAGTATATTTGGGAAGAAGAAACGCTACATTTACTCTGTTACAGTGAAGTACATTCCGCTTGCTACTTTTATTTTTATTCATCCATTATGCGCACACCAAAGAACATGGCTGAGATGCAGACCTCTGCACACCACCCCCTACATGCCCCCTAACGCCATTTTATGTTTTTGTCTATTTGATTACAATCATGCTCGGATTCCTGAAACAATATATCAGAAGTTACTCAGTACTTGAGTCATTTTTTCACTAAATACTTTCTTACTCTTACTCAAGTAATTATTTGGACAACTACTTTTTCCTTTTACTTGTGTCATATTATTCTAAAGTAACAATACTCTTACTTGAGTACAATTTTTGGAAACTCTACCCACCCCTGCGTACATGTCAGTGCATCTAGTTTCCCTAGTGTACAAAACCTTCCACTGTTACTCATATCAAGATTTCTATTTTTTCAATGCCTGTCTGTTTCTCTGCCCTGTCTTTTTGCCCAACAATTAAGTTTATAAGCTTGCAAGTGATAATTACAGTGATGTGTTTTGCTTTGCTTAGTTGCTTTCTTTAAATAAATGATATAACATTAGTAAAAAATGATGCTATTAAAGTTAACAAGCAGATTTAGAAGCACAAACCACTGAATTACTGTGTCTCGTCATCAAAGTGTTAATAAGGCCAAGGCCACACAGCTGACACTGCATTACCTAGAGTCTACCCTCTGTTGGTGACAGAGCTCAAGGCTTGTAAAAACCTAGAATTCTCCATTCTCCCTAAACAAATGTGTTTAAATAGACCATCTTTATTAAAGAAGCAACAATTTTCATGTTAGCTAGCACACTATTTGAACTATTCCTGAATTTAACTGCAGTTAAAGTTTATGTAAGTTTTATCTTGATTGACTTGTCTCACTAAATAATTTTTAAACTGAAGTTGACCATTTATCTAAATCTTACTAGCTTGTACATGTATCTAGCTAATATTAGTCGAGCTGAATAAAAATTCTTTATGTAGCTTCATGTTCTGGTTCATAAAAAACAATCAAGGATTCATTTGTGTGCATTCACACCCTGCTTACTACTAACATGTGCAATAACGGAACTAATGTTAACTAGAAGGACAGTTAGGCTTCTCTGAGTTAGTATGCTAATAGGTCACTTAACATAAGTGAGCAATAAAGGTTTGTTTAAGCTGAGATGGTAGAGAGCACAAACAAGATTTCTCAATTTTATAAACCAAAATGCTTAAACCAATTTGGTTGTAGCCTATTTTCACTTAGGGTTGCAGGAGGCAGAACATCAGAGAACAGTGACTTTAGAGGAATGTGATTAAAAGGTGTGTTGATTTGTGTGTACTATGTATATATGTACCTACTTGAAGGCATCACACTCACTGACATCTCAGTGTTCACTGGAAAATATTCATATCACATCTATGAGTGTTTTCTGGTTGTTTAAACTTTGAGCCGATTATTTGACTTTGGAAAAACCCCTCTCCGCACTGTTTGGCCTGGGGCCTGTCTTACAAAGCCGTTTGATTAAATCAAGGTCCATGAAGCTTCACAAGACCTAACAAATGTGTCTGCAGTTATTTCACTTTAAGTCAATAAGTGATGGTGATTAACAACTTTCTTTGTTAACCATAGTTCTATACTTGGGCTGTGAGTCATCACTGTGCATGACAGCATGATATTAATGACCAACAACCACCCATCGGAGACCTGAAAGGAATATGAGCAACCTTTTTAAAGGACAAAAAAAATCTCCATCAAGAAATTAGCTAATTTATAACAGCACTGCCACCATGTGTGTGATCTGAGGTAGAATAATTGATTTCTCTTCATCGTTATGAAGCATAACTATTTCCACTGCTTTGACACCGCAAAGCAATCTTGAAAGGGCAGATAAATGCTTGCTGTTTTGTTAATTTTAATGTTTAATATTTTAAATGTACTGTACAGCATTTTGCACAAGAGGTGATCCATCCCCTCCAGGAGGCTGACACTGATTAACCCAAAAAACTGTTAATGATCTATAAAACCAACTCTCTCTGAAGCAGATTACATGGATAGGTTAAAGTTACTGGCTTAAAGTTACGGCAATAAATCCTGCTCTATATAATTGAATGTACTTTTTTTTTATCAAAAAAAAATATTTAGATTCTAGCTTAGGAGCTGTAGTGATATTGAACATGATGAAATGAGGCGATCTTTGTATTCATCATGTAGAAATGTGTTTCTATATTTGCCATAACACAAAGCCTTTATGACCCAGCTTAAGTCTTCAGAGTGGCTGAATTCTTGTAAATGGTCACATAACTAACACAAGGGGAAAAAGAAACAGGTCACCTTGCCACACTGAGAAACATCCTGTCTTGGAAACCACATAGTGTGAGTGTGAAAGAGGCAAGAGGTGTGACGGTCTACTTGCACTTGCAAGCATACATCAATGACTAAGAGCTGTACATCAACCGGGTAGCCACAAAAGTAACGATAGTTTCGCCCTTGGACCGGACTGTGGTGTTAAGCAAACAGGAAGCTGTGTCAAATAACACACATAAAAATAGATTCTATATGTGTCGTGTCAAGAAACCTTATGTACTGCTTTCCGATGTCAAAAGTCAGGATTTAATTTTAGGGTATATAGTCATGTCTGTAATAATCTGGATTATTAACCATATACCCAAATCAACATTCATCTATTTTTTATCTATTCTAATATAGTTTTCTGCATAAGCAGTATGTTCCTGCAAGCTTTCATTCACATATCTGTAATACAAAAAAGAAATACAAGTTTGTAACTGACATATATAAGAACATTTATGGCTAGGTTGGTTAAGCAGTGATACCTTTTGCGATATTTCAGGCAGGGCCAGTCAAGTTGATAGGGGATATACCGTCTTTTATCAGATAACAGTTATGTCATACCTAAAGACACATTCTTTTGTGAATGAAGATAAAATAAAATAAGAACTGGGGGAACCACTGTAACCTCTACTGTGCAATGTTTCTACAACCTTATCTATGACCTCATCTATGAATGACCTATTCTGACAACAGGGCAAGTGCCATGTTTGTTTTGGTTGTACATTCCTGAGAGGTGCAGAATATTAAAGCAAAACAAAGGATAGAAAAAGATGAAGCACGTTTCCTTTTTAAAATTTGTTCCCTGATTTAGTCAATTTTCTGAGACTCCCCCATCAGAGGGTGAAGGCTAGCTTGTGGTTCCTCCCATTCAGTCCATGCTTCGCTTAGATTTACTCTAAGCATTTTCTGCATTTGCATTAATAGAAATGGATTATACAATGTGTCATGTGACTAGTCTCATCACAAAGCAGATATTCTTGCCTTTAAAATCTATTGAACCTGTTTAATATTTCTCTGTGTGATTGTTGGAGGAATATCCCAATTATTCAATTTAATTCTACTTTTTAAAATAATCTGTTTAGACGTTTATTTAAAGATACTACTGTTTTTACATTTTCAGACATAATGCAATTTAGCTTATTTTGCAAAAACAGTGCAGAAGCATGCAAAAAAACAACATGCAAATAAAACAATCATAATTTTACAAATAAAAAAAGAAAGTACATATTTTGACTAGATTTAAGATGATTAACACTATCAACAGAAATCATGTTCCAAAAAAAAGGCTTTGCTAGAAGTTGTTTCAGATCGTGAACCAAGGGCTTCTGCACGATTTACACAACTGACATAATCTACTGTACAGGGTTTGTTGAGTTAAGAAGGAGGACGTCTCTCCTCCTCTCAACAATGGTGCTCTGATAAGCACTGCTGTGCCCTCTTCTGGCAGAAGATGTGCTTGTCTTGCATAGTCCATGGACTCTTTTGAGCAATGTTATCCTGAAAAGAAAACAAAAATCACTCACTGCTTTCTTTTAAATCCTAACAATGTTTTAATGGTTGCCAGTCTTGAACACATGGATTTAAAAGGGAATTAGGTGAGCTAATTTTTGCAGGGCAAAAATGGACTGATTCAGTTGATTTGTGCCCATGAAAGTTCAACTGAGGGTTAAAAGTCAAATCCTTATATTTTAATCTCTGTGTTCTTTAAAATGTAAAAGATCTTTAAAGTGGTCGCATAGTGATGTATTACAGTGGAGGAAATCATTATTTGACCCCTTGCTGATTTTGTAAGTGACAATGACAAAGAAATGGAAAGTCTCAGAATAGTTTCATTCTAATAGTAGGTTTATTTTCGTCTCATCTGACCACAGCACCTTCTTTCAGTCACTCTCTGAATCATTCAGGTGTTCATTGGCAAACTTCAGACGGGCCTGCACATGTGCCTCCTTGAGCAGGGGGACCTTGCGAGCACTGCAGGATTTTAATCCATTGCAGTGTAATGTGTTTCCAATGGTTTTCTTGGTGACTTTGGTCCCAGCTACTTTGAGGTCATTAATTAACTCCTCCTGTGTAGTTCTAGGATGATTTCTCACCTTTCTCAGAATCAGTGACACCCCATGATGTGAGATCTTGCGTGGAGCCCCAGACCGAGGTCGATTGATGGTAATGTTGTGCTCCTTCCATTTTCGAACAATTGCACTAACAGTTGTCACCTTTTCTCCCAGCTTCCTGCTAATAGTTTTGTAGCCCATTCCAGCTTTGTGCAGATCTACAGTTTTGTCTCTGACATCCTTGGACAGCTCTTTGGTCTTTCCCATGTTGGAGAGTCTGCTTGACGGATTGATTCTGTGGGCAGGTGTCTTTTATACAGGTGACTAGTTAAGACAGCTGTCTTTAATGAGGGTGACTAATTGAGTAGAAGTGTCTAACCACTCTGTGGGAGCCAGAACTCTTAATGGTTGGTAGGGGATCAAATACTTAATTACCTCAATGAAATGCAAATCAGTTTCTTTCTTATATTTTAAGTTATTTTTTAAATTTTCCTTTTGATGTACTATCTGTCACTGTTAAAATAAACCTACCATTAAAATGATTCTGTTTTGAGACTTTTTATTTCTTTGCCATTGGACAAACTTACGAAAATCAGCGAGGGGTCAAATAATTATTTCCTTCACTTTATGTAACACCATCACCTCACAACAACAAGGTCCTGGGTTGTCATGTCTGGGCCATGTCACATGGGCTTGGGAAAAAGACACAGCAGCAGGCAGCATGGTGAATTAAGAGAGGTTTTCTTTAATGGATTCAACAGATATCAGGACATGCTTGCGGCATTCAAACACAGCTCACAAATGGTTGAGAACAAGGAAGTCTTGGAGGACCTTCACTCCAAGTACACAAGAATGAAAACTCAAACACAGAAGCCTTGGAGGACCTTCACTCAGAGGAGATCCTTACAGTTAACTCAAAATACACAGTCCTGGAGCCTCACAGCTCTGAGCACTTTCCCTGTCACCTGAACGGATGTTCCACTTCCTGTGAGGCTGGTGCTCTTGGAGTTACACCTGTAATGATTACAGAAAGAGAGGAGGAGAGAGAAGGGGAGACTGCACCGAAGTTAGAACCCCACATTTAGCTGACCCTTATCAGCACTCCCTTGATCCTCTCCTTGTTTCCAGTCTCTTTGCAAAAGGGCCACAGCCGAGCTCACATAACACACTAAAGTGATCCAGTTTCTTTGCAGAGTCCACAGCAAACACCAGAATGGACATGTCGTTAGGTGCCTAGCAACCCAGAGCCTGCATTCCTGCAGCTCCTCTACGCCTAAGTTGCTTAAGCACCTAACGACCACACACACTAAACACAGAACACAAAAACTGATTCCTGATTTTTTACTGTTTTACTCTTTCTTTCTTCACAGGTTTGATGGAGATGTTGGAAAGGCAAGACTATTATTTTGGTAGGCATCTCAGCCTGATGGAAAACCTTGCACTCATGATTTGCTCAGACAAGAGCTTCTGGAGAGTTCGCCTTTTAGCCCCACAGGTCCTCATGTGTTCCGCCTAATCCACACACGCCTCATCAATAAAGAATGGGTTTTCAAGAGCATAGTGAATTCTGTGGCAAACAGGGATAGAAACATGAAATCATTATGTTGACAAGACAAAATTGTCTTGATCTTTCAGAGATCTTTACTGTAGGAAACAAAACAAATCTGAAAAGTAGCTCTACACGAAAAACATTCTTACCTTTATACATGTCCATTTATCATAAGATTTTGACACAATATAAATGACTACTTTCAAATTATGCAGATGATAGATTCACAAATGAAAACATGTCTAAGGTTTATTCAAACAGTGATGATACACAGAATAACATTAATAATTTAATGAAGGGTCTCACCTGGACGTACCTGGACTTAACAAAGGCCCCAAGCAACTGAGAGCTTCTTCTTTTATATTTTATTTAAAGTGATTTATTTGTTTACCCTCTTCCCACCCATATTCATCAATGATTATAATTCTACATGTGCCATTCATGTCCGTAACAAGCAGGATTTGTTCAAGATATCACCTCTGATGCTGATTGACTGCTGTATTTGATGCATTTCACTTGAAAGCTGGAGCAAAGATGTTAAGGTTGTTTAAAAAGTTTGAAAGTTATTTAAAGTTAAAAAGTGTGAGAATAAACCTCAAAAATTAAATGCTCAGAAACAAAATAACCACATAGTTATCCCAGAGCAAAAAAAATGTATTTTACTCTAAAATCAAAGATCTATAATTAGACTTTGGTTACAAATGGGACCACCAAAACAACAAATCCTTTTAGGGTGGTAGGAGACTAGTGAGTAAAACACTTGCAGATTCGAAGCCCCACTTTCTACCACTGTGTCCTTGAACAAGACACTTCAGTTGCTCCAGGGGGACTATCCCTGTAACTCACTTTTTCCTTCTTTCCAAAATGATGAGGAATTCAGATTTTGTGTCTATAGTTGTGAGGCTTCTGTAAAAAATAATTGCATCATAAAGATTAAATAATAAAACAGAGCGTTCATAAACGAAATAGCAATTTCACACTCGTTCATGATCAAGCAAGGTCATTTTTTATTTTAATTCTATTTTAGTTTCAAGGACCGGCTATACTGTTTTAAATCTTTGCAAGCTAGCTTTCAGGCTAGAAGAGACTTCAGTGCACACACACAAATCCTTGTACGTTGTTGTTCTTGTTTTTCTTGATACTGAATGGTGTGGCACAAAACTCATGATAGCATAGTCCTGCACAGCTGAGCAGAACTGAGAGCCTATAATTAGAAAAGAAATAATGAAAAATGCAATAATAATAATAATAATAATAATAATAATAGAAATGTGCATTTCTTTTCTTTAACAGACATGGGCACAAGGTAATAACCATCCTCAGCTTAGGCCTAAAACTTTAGTTTAATTTCCAGGCTTTATAAAACACTGAAGTTGCCCATGTAAATGCCAAGAAAACAAATTCAAAAAGAAATGTTCATGAATAGTTGATGGATTATCCAGAAATGAACACATTGCAGATTAACAGCAATATTCCAGGCAATGCCCTAAATTAACTTCATGGACCTTGCACTACACTGAATTAAAGTTAAAAAAAATTAAAAATTTTTTCGATCACACACTCACACCTACGGTCCGTTTAGAATCCTCAATTCACCTGATGAGCATGTGGGAGTAACCAGAGACCAGAGTGCCAACAGATCACGTTAGGAAAAGAGGGACACTTTTTAATGTGACAAGGCCATTATAGCATGCAACAGTTTTTAGGCCAGAACATTTCTTAACAGACCCCATTTATGTACTTTATATAGGTACCAAAATTACACTACTGGTGCTGACCTACTTTACTGATGTGTTTACATGCCTTTGATAACTTTGCAGGCACAGAAACTAAACATTTCAACATGCTGTATATGCTGAAATATACCATCTGATGTTATTTCTCTAGTAAATGCGATATTAATCATAATATAGCATTGGTATGTGTCGTGAAAAATCTTAACAATGGTCTATAATGTACTTTAACTGCAGTTCAAGTTTTGAATCCTTTTGCATATAGACCTGATTCAACAGGAAGTATACAGAGGAATTGGTTGTAAGTCAAGAGGTTTTTGTAAGCGCCCACATTGTCCCACTTCACCTGAAACCACGTTCGGGGTCTTTAACACATTTACAGAAAATTATGAATCTATATAGCTTGTACTGTGTGTTCTTTTGGGTGTTCTTAATCCATGTACATGTAATGCAATGTTTCTTTCAGTGCAATGTGCAGGAATTGGATTTGTTATTAAAAAAAAAAGCTATTTTAAAGAATAGCTTCATCCAACATGTTTATGTTGTTACAAGGGATCAGATCATTGCTACCAATTACCATGAGAGGAAAATAGCTTTAATTTATGTGTATTTTGTGTGTGTGTGTGTGTGTGTGTATGTATGTATGTATGTATGAGAAAGTGCACAACGTCTACAGGACCTAGCTGATGCTGTTTGTAGAAACAGAGCTAGTGCAACAAACCACAGCCTATTTTCATGTTTCTTACTTGTGAATTGTGTGGGTGGGTGTTTGTGGTCATAAGGCTCGGAGGTCAAAGTGGGGAAAATCACCTCTATATAAATAGCCCTGTTTTTTTCCATAAATAAGAACATGTAAGAACCATTGTGGCCGTGTATCTTCTTGACCGCACTTTCTCATGTTAAGTTAAAAGAATCACAACACACAAAAAAATCTCACAATAAATATGTGGCCCAGTATCACAGTGTTTATAGTGTCATTAAGAATCAATGGCTCCAATAGTTTATCAGTTTTGTCCAACAGAATCAATCTAAGAAATGTATATTTAATAATTCATACTATACCTGTATTCATGATTGACTGATTTCTGGGTCTGTGATGTCCTGCTTCCATGTGGGCTTTTATAAACAATTGAAATTCTGAGGAACATGCCTGGAAGATAATGGACTCCAACCCCAACACACACACTCATCCACACACAGATATACACACACGCACACATACACACACACACACACACACACACACACACACACACACACACAAACACACAAAAAAAACATA
>JBBPDB010018432.1:0-12527 GCA_037974465.1 Brachypetersius altus | reverse complement strand
CCTTAACGCCATGAACGGCAAGCTGCCAAGGAGATTAACGGCGTTAAAAACATTAATCTATGCCCACCTCTCATCTGTATATATATATATATATATATATACATATATATATATATATATATTGCATCTAAGGGAGGGGCACAATTGCTGCAAAAGTTAAGAAATGATGGTTTTATTATAGCTCTTCTATTGTACTCAACACTTTGCCAGTGAGCCAGTGGGTTGATGTGTTTTGCCTGACTTGGCCTTAATGAAACCCTGTTCCACTAAAATGTCTCTTCAACAATATGGCATTGTTCCATGCCCACTCACCTAAGGCTTTGCAAGGACAAAATGTAAAAAAATTCAATTTAATTCATGCAACCATGGAAAATTTCAAAGCCGTGCTCAAAATTGGACTCTATATTTTACTCCAAAAGAATCAGTCCTATTTCCATCATTTCTGTTTGTTTTTTTGCTTTCTTGTATACGAACAGTTATGATTTACATATGAAAAATAATAGATAAGACATTTTTTCTTGAATGAGAAATGAGAAAAAAAAGAGTAAAGGAGATACCAACTAAAATAATCAATATGAGATGAAAGCATGAAAGCAACGGTTGTTATTACTGGTTTCTATAACAAGCGTTCAATATCCCCCTCAAGTTTAATATATGGCTGTTTCTTTCTAGAGGGTTGCTATTCTCCCTCTTCACTCAGCACATTCAGTTTTCAGAGTATTCGGTAGTCTATACACATACCATTTTAATTGCCTGTTGAGCCTATAGGGGAAGAAACGGCAAACATTCACATGAATAGCAGCATCTTCAGTCTGCTGGCCAAGAACACTGCAGACATTTCAACTGAAGCAACAAGCAGAGTCTTTCTGTCCTTGGTGCTCTATTTGAACAAATCTGAATTAAAACAGCTGGGCCTGCCAATTCACCGTCCACAGATCAATGCATTATTATGATACTCAGGTCTTTGTCCACTCCACATTGCAGGAGAGGCCATGGGCAGGACCTCTAGAACATTGTTATAAAAAATCCACCGCTTTCAAAGGCTGCCCATCACGAATGAGAGACACCATCTGTCCTTAGGCTCGTCTTTTTAAAGCACTATTAGCCTGAAAGTGCAGCCATGTCCTGTCCTTGAAAGTAATGAAAACACTGTCTCCTTATCGAGAGACTGAGCTTTGTTGACCATTAAACCTCAGTGCACTTTAATCAAAGTCTGTTGAAAATCTGCTGACGTGCTGAAGAGGGAAAATATTCCATAGTTTGTTGTTATTTTTTTCCCTGCTGCTCGGGGGAAGGTACGATACATGCTATTCCTGCATATCCTTCGAAACGATTTGCCCAATTTTACACACCACAAATGATCCAACAGAAGCTTCAGCTTGCAAGGCGGAGGCGTCTCTGATCGTGAAGCTCTGCTCTGCCCTTTCTTCATAGAGGGAAAAAAAAACAACTCGTGTGAAATCTGCAAGCTGTTACTAGTGGCAGAGGATGCCTTTCTGGCTAATGGCTCGGCAGATCAACAGATTGCATCTAACCCTAAAGCCACCGTACTAATTTGCTCATACAATCTACATCACGCATCTCAAGGCCATCTCTAATGAGCAGGGAATATGGTTCGCTTGTATCAGCACAATGACCCACATGATATGCTTGCAATTTCCACAGTCTTGGCCTCAGATCATTAAATGACACTGTCTTTATGAGCGTTTGCTGTTACGGAAATGACAAGTCCCCTACAGATGTGACCCATCCATGGCGGGAAATCCAGAGGATAACTGGCCTCATCCACCTTGTCTGTGTGGGTAAGATGGCTCTTCATCTCTCCTAAGGCCTCAGTGCAATGCTAATTCAAGCCTCCACCTTCTCTTGGTAGCATGGTGTGAGAAGGGTTGACCTAACCAGTGGGTGGAATTGGACAGGTCTTTTGCAAGCCTGTAATCTGTTATTTTTATGAAACAGCTCCTCTGTAGTTGTCGGAAATAAGCATTTGTCGGTCATTTTCATTCATAATCATTGCCTATGCTGCAAATGTTTATAAACCTATATCGTTAATGCCTGCATGGCTGTTCTAGCAAGTCTCTGTGATAGGAGAGCTGGTGCCAGAGCAGGCCGAACTGAGAGGAAACAGAATGGACAAGCATTCAGGAGGTGACCTCTACATCCGAGCAAGTACAGGACTGCCAAAGAGAGACAGACAGCCAGGTTGGCAGCTTTTGACCATGGTCACAAGCATGCCATCTGACACCGGGACAGGGGACAGCAGTGTGAGGGAGCCGCCAGCACTGGGCAGGCACATGGTTCAGGGCCTGCTGCCATGGCCTCCGCCTCAACCTCAGGCTCCTTGCTACGTCTGAGCGTTCAGAAGGTACGAACGCTGCCCTTCAGACAGGTCTGTAAAGCAAGAGATCAAGAGAAGGTCCCATTAATTTGCTCAAATTTTAGCATCATAGTTAGAATCCATGCCAAGGGCCAGACGGGTACACTGGCAATCACGAAGAATTGCTAAGATGCAAATATGTCATACATCAATGTTTTGCCACTGAGGTGTTTGATTGGAGAATGGTTGCTAAGGGCTCTTTTCCTTGACTTGATATGTAGAGTCCATGGCCTCACTAAATAGAGCAAATATGTATCAACAAGGTTAAAAGATCACGGGAAGCAGATGGAAAGGGAAGCTTCATGCAACATTTCGGTCCAATAGCTAGTACAGTTTGCCATGTACTCCAGCTCAACAGATACACATTCTTATTGATTTTTCTTTCCTTTAGGCATGTTTTGACACCTGGCATGTTCTTTTTGACAGCAAATGTACAATATTAACTTGGAATGTCTTTATTCATAAACAAAGGCAGAGATGAGTAATGGTGAGGCCTGTTCTCAGCAATACTCTGCTCATAAACAATTGCAATGTTTCAGACCAGAAGGTGGAGCAGGCCAGATCGTGACTGGTGATCTTGCCATGTCTGGCAGGGTGTGAGTTGAGGTCTAGAGGGGCTGTACCATTTGTACATTTCTGCTGACGCCCACCTGGCAGGCCCTGTGAAACACGGTCAGGCAACAGGCGGTTTTAACCTGCCTCCACACAAAGCTCAGAGAAGATCACCTACTTGTTCAACCTGGTGGCGAATTAATGAAAATATAATGACGTGATGCTGCAATGGATTGGTGAGCAGTACATGGGGTTTCTCTACCTTTCACCCTATTACAGCTGGGGTAGGCTCCAAGACCTAAATGATCCTGGTTAGCATAAGTGTCTCAGAATATGGATGGATGGACATCTGGAAGTCTAGACAGCTATTAAACTGAAGCCGACCCCATTTAAACTTTGAAGTTGATGAAGTATGAAAACCCTTTATCAGCTCACATGAACAGAGATAGCAACAGGGTCTTTTTTAGAGCTTTGCTTACGAGGTACTTGTGTTGAGTGACTATCCTGCTGGGATTAAATGTTATTTTACATTGTGATTCCATGCACACTGTTTATCAGTGTGATTTAGTGAGATTGCTGTCGATCTGGGCGGAGAAAACCACTTACCTTCCAACTGTTACCCTCACTGTACTAAAGGTTCTCTTGCTGTTGTTGCTACTTTTATGAAAATGGCAAAAGACTCATTATCCTAATCTTTAGCCTGGCATGGCTTGGGTCAGGTAGCTCATTTCTGGTACGACTACAGTCCACAACAATGTTAATTATATTGTATCATATATGCCCAGGAATTCTATATGGGTGCATCCCTCTAAGAAACATTGAGTCTATTGGCAGGCCCCAGTGCTCAAACTTCTGCACAGATGGCTCGGAATAGCTTGCCCATACTGACATTGAAACCTGTGCATTGCTGGAGCTTCTGTTTTTCAGACATCTATCTGCATTAGAATCGACAGAAAGGACTTTTCAGCTACTCCAGAGAGGTTGAGAGATATAACTTTGCCTAATACAATAATTTCAAAAAGGAGTTTCTTATTTGGCCGTCTGATAAAACTTTTAAACTGAGCGAGGAAACTTTTGGAACAGCATGGTGTTGTGTTGAGACCTTTTCCTTCGGAGTTGTGGGGGAAAAGTACATTTTTTACAAGTCACTGTGAGTCCCACTCTAACATACCAGCTGCTCTGCGACTGAGAAGAAAGAACAGAGAGAAGAACCTCAGCCAAAGGTCTGCTGAGTGCACATATTTGAGACTGAGTATGTATTTCTGCAAGCGCCTCATAAAGCTGCTCGTGACCACTCGGATGGGAGCGTTCGAGCGACAGTGAGCCACAAAATCCAGACCGAAGAAGCGTGAAGGAAGAAAGAAGCCTCCATGTGTAGAATCTGAGAAGGAGAGGGTCACATAATGTGTTCGTTTCGGTGCTCAGCAGACGTCGGAACGTGTGGCCTATTCTCCAAAAAAGACAGCATGAGAGCAACGGAGGCTGAGAGAAAGAGAGAAGGGGGTGGGCTGTGTGAAACAGAAACAAATGAAAGTGAATATTAACAGTAAAGAAGGAGATGAGATTCGTGTCATGATATTCTGGTACTCAGAAAATTACTTTTTCCCCCCCAAACCTAATTGGAATCTGTCACATCTTATACTCTTTAATAGTCATCAGCACCATCCAGCATCTTCTAAGCTCCCCACACAGCTTGTGAGTGTGTGCATTTGGAGGAAGGATGCTAATAAAGAGGGGTGAATAGGGAAAAACAAAATGAAATGCATTCCTGAGTCAATGTAAATCGGAAAGAAATATGCAGGCCCAGACAACGGTCTTCTTCTGGATGGTGCCGCATCTGCAGCTGAATTACCTACTGGGCCTCAGCTAACAACTAGCAGCTGAATCACAGATAGAACAAACAGGAGATCCAGTCAGTGGGTGCTGGTGCAAAGTGACTGGAGCCCTAACCAAAAGAACAGCTCCCCCAGCCTCAGGGAAATCTCAGTTATCTGACAGAGGTTGGGTAGGAACCTTCTCCCCACTAGAGCGCCTTAAGCCCAAGTTCAATGAGATGGGAGATTAAGAACGCTTCAAAGGGCAGTTTGATCTGGTCTCACCAGTTCACTCCAACATGGGGACAGCTGTCTGATGCTGATATCTGATGTTCTAAATATGTTGACACATAAAACTGTAGAGACTGGGACAAAAAACATAGATTACGGACTATGATGGAAAAAAAATTAGATTTACTTGTAAATACTCTTTAAAATATAAGATACGATAAACCTTTAGTAGTCACACACGTGGGAAATTTGCATTGTGATGGCAGAAAGTGGACATTACAAAGGTAAGAGCAGCAAAAATGGCCAACCAATAGAATGAAAACAAGCAGTACAGTATAAAAAGAACACTATACAAACAATATGGAAATATAAATATGGACACATATATTAATAAATATATATGTATACACACACACACACACACACACACACACACACACACACACACAGGTATGCAGTGTAGTAACATGCATTGCCAAAAACAGTAATAATGCACCAGAACAACTGCACATTATAAATTGCACCTTTCACCCAGTAATAATTTTCCATCCCAGAAATTGCATCAGAAAATTGCATTCAAAGAAATATTGCACATAAAAAGATGCCTTAAAGGGTTCCAGAGAGATGCTCTAGAAAAATGACATGACATAAAACAATTCCAGTATCTCATAGTCATTTTGGAGATGAAACGAATATATATATATATTTTTTTTTTTTTATGAGAGTGTGAAGAACCTTCACCTAAGCATATGCTCACATAGACCCTCACCTACTGTATCTACCATGCATAAAGAAATGCACACAGTTCGAGAGGGAGAGAGATGGAGAGAGAGCGCCTGACGCTTGAGACTCACTCAGAGGAAAAACACACAGAGAAACGTGGTAATGGTCAAAGGTCAAAAAATATAAAAAGAGGTCTCAGGCATGCAAACACTCACTCACTCAGTCGGGGACTGGAATATCAAAGCCGTGCAGTAAAGAGCTTTTAATCCAGGCTGACTTAAATACGAATGAAGCACAGCATTAATTACACCACAGCTTTACTTTCAGAGTATTTCTTAGGGGCAAGAGATTGCAAACATCACCAATATTCATTACCTCTAGGGTTTTATCATTTTGTTGCCTTTATGAATTACAGCCTGACAGTTTATCCACTGTCCCAGTACGACCAATTAAACCAACCAACATAAAACAGTGAAAACTCAACTTTAACCCGAAATGACAGTGAGTAGAATCCTTTGGAGTGTGTCAGCTCATCTGTGGGGAGTCACCGTTCGTCGTTTTTCTCTCAAGTGGCAATAGGTATATCAGAAAATAAATGTAAACAATAATCTTTACAGTGAACTGAGCCAATGTGACATTGATTTTTCTTTTTTTTTTTAAGCTACTCCTCAACTTGCCAGTTCCACATTGACCAAACCAACACACTCTCAATCTACCGAGGATGGATGCTCCCATCTCGACAGGTGTTTGTAGAACCAACAGAGAAAAGAAAGAAAGAAAGAAAGAAAGAAAGAAAAATAAATAAAGGAAGAAAGAAAAGGAATGAAAGGAAAAGAAATGGAAGCCATAGAACTTAAGAAACAAGCAAACCCAGAGAAAAAAGAACCAAACAAACAAGAAAAGGAAAACAGAGAAAGTCAGATGGACAAAAAGAAAATGAGTGAAAATCCAAATATCTCAACTTGAACAGGAGTGAAGAGCAGGAAGAGAGAGGAGGAAAGTCCAGGCGTTTAAACGTTTAGTGATGGAAGGACGCATCAGCAGATTTAGGATTAAATCCCCTTAAACAACCCATTAATGGAAACCAAGTTGGACAGTCACCCATGTAGTCCGTAATTGTCCTAAATGGTCAGTGATTTCTGTAATTGTGGCTTAATCGTTTTCCCAATTGCTATGGCCAACTTTATTTGCGAGGAGCGAAAATCTCCTCAAGATATTTCACGCCTCAGAAAGAGCTGATTTTTAAACACCGGAGGAGGCTACATGCTAACTGCAGATTCAGTAAAATGGAAAGTCACAGAAGAAAGAGACAGACTTGGAGACAAACAGTGTTTCCAGTCTCCAAATGAGTTCCAGGACGTTGATCCATTGCTTCAGTACTAATAAGTGAGTTTGAGGTTTAGCTGATTGGTTTAGACATCTTGTGTACGAGTCTGAAAGACACATAATCAGGCTTAACGACAAGATTAGCCAATTACCATCATGACACGCTGAAAGACAGGACAGATTCATTTTTAGGAACGTCACCCAGCCAATGCAAAGTTCACACACTTCATTACCAACACATCATGCAGACAACTTCAAAGCAAGTCCTGCTGTGTGGAAAGCTGAAGTAAGCAAATAGCATGGCCAATTAGCCAGGCTAACAATGACAGTGTGTTATTTTAATGCAGGATTTCGGCACAGATTAGCTATATAAAAGGTCCATTTACTGACCAATCAGTTCTTCTTAAATGCAAATGAAAGTGACCACAATTTTGCTTGTTCAAAGTCACTTAAAGGGTGTGAAAGTCAGAGCCAAGACCGGTGCTCCGAATGGACATATCACACAGAGCTGAACATCTGGACCAGGGACAGTGCAAAAACAGTCACAGAAATGTCAAGGAAAGGGCAGAAAACATGTCCAGACCTAAACTAGTACACAGAACACAACTACTTGTCATATGAAATGATTTTTGATTAATAAACACAGTTACAAAGGAAAAAAGCGGTGTAGTTATAGTAAGGAGGAGTATGATGGCTACCAGTTTTAATTTTGTGGGATGAAATCCAGTTGTTGTTTCAAACTTACAGTGTGAACAATTATTGTCTTGCTTGTTTAAAAATATATATATATAACCAACAGATGAATATAGAATGCAGAAAAGCTCCAAAAGCCAAATGATAAACATGTTTGAGTTTTGCCATCTTAAACTATATGGCCAAGAGGTACAGTCCCATGTACAAGCAGAATAAAATTAAGTTCTCAAAAAACAGTCCAGAGTATTCCTGCTCTAACACACCCATTCCAAACCCAGACAGGTTTATTAATTAGCTGTGTTTCTATTGATCCACTCATCAATTAATCTAAAGAGCATTCTTTAAAATACAAAAACTAATAATAAATTACAAGGTTCAATATGACAGGAGAGAATCATTAGGGACTTTTAGACTTACAGAGAAGGCCAAATTAGTCTAGGACCTAAAAATAAAAAGCATGCCTATCCATTTTTGTTGATTTTTATTTATCAGAATCAATTTAAATTCAACCTCTGTAGTATTAGAGTACTACTCTTATTTCATTATTGACTCGTTTAGGCCTTCAGGAGCTGGATTCTCCTTATCAGATCAACAACCAACATAATTATGAAATGAAAGATAAATCAAAAGATGAGTGATTTGCAAAGGGAGGACCAATTACGTGAGGGGGAAACATTATTTTAGACCTTGTGGAAACCGAGACCCAGCACTGACAGAATACCAGAGGAATCCTGTGGGTTTCTGTTAGGTGGTAAACTGTAGCAGCTCTTTGTCACAATTCTTTACTGAAGAAAACACTCTAGAAATGCAACAAGATAAACGATGTTCTTTTATGAGCTTTAAAAAGCTTTTCAGGTGTCTTATTCAGAACAATCAAAAATGTTCAATCATTATAAAGTTAGCCTAGAACTAAAATTCTACAAGAATTCTGCTAAATGCCGTAAACGTAAACGTAAGAATTCCACTGAGATGAAAAGAAGACATTAGCATTGTCATACAGATGTGTGTTTATCTTCACCATTGAAGGCCTGGTCACAGTTCACCAGAGGATTTCAGAGTCAATGATCACAGCATTTTGTGTAAATAGCATAGTATTTTTAGTACAAAGTATTTACTGGATAGTTTTATTTTGATTTTATATTTTATATTGCTGCGGTCTGTGTGTCTGTGCAGTCGTAGCATTAGCATTTTCCTGATTCTGATTCAATGTATCAACAATACTGTGATAACAAAAACGTGGAAAGGGGCTGAAGTTGATGTGGATTTAGGGTTTGAACTGATGTGAAATATTGCTTTTGTTCATCTAAATGTAAATTTAGCTTTCCATTGTTTAATTCAGTGTTTATTTGAGATGAATTAAAAGCAGTTCAATTGCTTGTAACTACATAAAGGTCATTTTTTAGGCCAACAGGACAAACCAGTTTCTACAGCGCGGCATTATGGAAAGAGGAGAAATGTGGGCTTACAGTGGTCCAACAGACGGCAGAGGTTAAGCAGAAAAAGACAGAAAAGAGAGTAAACTGCACCTTTAACAGATTTAGGTGAGAGATATTGGATTGCTGGGGAAAAAGCAATTCAAACGGAATGAAATATTCACAGTGTTTATTCAGTCAGCATTCTGCTCTTTGATAAGAGATCCGTCTCAATGCTGCCTGCTCTCTCTCTCCCTCTCTCTTTCTCTCTCCCTCTCTCTCTCTCTCTCTCTCTTTCCCTCTCTCACTCTCTCTCCCTCGTGATGTTCAGCTCAGCAGTGACAGCGCAGAGACAGAACGTTAGCATCTCTTTGAGAAGAAACAAACACAGGTGCTGCCTCCAGGATAGAAAGGCTGACACACACACACACACACACACACACACACACACACACACACACACACACACACACACAGTTGTATTCCTGTCTTTGAGGGATATTTTTACATTCTAAGAAAGACTGCAGATAAATGCTAAATGCTAACACTAATGCCAGTTCAATCCCAGAGGCCACTCTTACTGCAGATGCATTCAATTCAATTCAGTTCAATTTCATTATATAGCGCTTTTTACAGCCAAGTTGTCACAAAGCAGCTTTACAGAGTCCAGGTCCAAACACTAGTGAGGCAAAGGAAACACAAAAGTGAAGAAAAACTTCCTCAGCTGGAGGAAGAAACCTCAAATGGCTTAAAGGGGAACCCATCCTACTCTAGACAACCCAGAGTCTTTATGGAGATAAATAACAAGAGAAGGCCTTCATGAACAAGATTATTGACAGTTTGTGAGGACGGTACCATGATTAAGGGAACCTCAGAGGCGCCACTAGCAGTGTAATGAAGTTAGATTGATGCTACAAAGAGCAACAGCATGTCAGGTCCAAACGGAACTCCATTCCAGACACTCACGTGGAAACTGAACCTGACTTTCCACGTCCCTCACAAAGACCCTGGCTTAGAAGATCACATCTTAATGTATTTCTGCAAACCCACTTCAGCCCAGGCTAGGCTTATTAATTAGCTCAAGAGTTGGAAAATTTTTATTGATCCAGTGTAAAGGGCATTTTTAAAAATGTAAATAAAGAAATAGAATAACAAGGCTTGGATATGACCAGAGGAAACCATTATGGATTTGTGGGATTTCAGAGCCGGTGAAAAATTATAATCTATAATCAATTATATTTCTAAATTTTTGTTAAGGTGCTGATTGTGTTCTGTTTGTTTACGGGTCTGTCTTCTGGTCCTGAACTTGTTTCTGTTTTGTGCCATTTTTTGGCTGATGAAAAAAAAAAAGTATTTGCTATCTGTACTCGGCATTGGATTCTGTTCCATTCCTGGCACAATTTGACACAGAGAACGACAGCACAGTCTTTAAAAGACTATTGGACATATCCGAGCAAACATATGTTACCCCTGAATGTTCACTATGTGACGACACACAGTGCAGTGCATTAACTGTGTGGTGGTTTTGTCTTAAGCCTCAGCATCATCTCAGGGCTTTTCCACAGATCCTCCCATAAACAGCAGTCAGGGTTGAAGTAAGCAGCCAAATGGCCCCAAATCAAAATGTTCATGTTTCCATCATCCTGGAGACACTTCATTCCCATAAAGAACTTGATGTATAGCCACGCAAGCAGGACCTCCCTCCTGTCTGCCAAGTGTGTGTTGGATCATAATGGAGCCGGTGAGTACTGGGCTACTAAATATGCGTGTGTCAAGTGGAGATGACAGGGCCTGTTATTGCACCGTTCTGCCAGTGAAAATACAACCGCACACACCCACACACACACACACACACACGCACACACACACACACACACAGAAACACAATAAAATACTATATTTTTATTACAAAAGTTTGAACATATTGCTTGTTGCATTACTTTGACAAATGTACAAATGTCAGAGAAGAAAATACTGAACTGAAAGGAGCAGAACCGAAGTCCTGATATGAGCAGAATAAGAACATGAGAAAGATTGAACTCGCAGACTAAATGGACGAATTTTCATTGAGGGGTCTGCATGGGCATGGAATTAAACCCCTAATCTAAATTATATCCTTGACTTTGAGACTTGACCTGACCCCATATTGACTGGTGCTGCTATATATAAAATCTGAACCCAGTATGAACCTACTAGCACGCACTAAAAGAGTTGGATCATCACACACATAGTTTTACAGCATTACGTACTCATTAAGTGCTTGAATTGAGTGAATATCAGATCAGTATCAGTACATTTTGTTGAATTTGGCCTGACAGAAATCATCTGTGTTTCTTATTGTTGGCACAGTTTACTGAATCTCTTAAGAAGAACTTAATAAGCAAGACCTACTGTGACTTCTCCGCTAACCCAACACATCAACTCATCCATACATCCACATCCATACATCCACACATCCATACATCTATTTATTACATTCTGCTCATTCTCTGTCCTGCTGCTGTTATTTGCACAATTCTTCTGCTTATACACAGAATTTGTCAAAATACTGTATTCATTCGAACATCGACTGGACTAAATGTGGTCTTGCCCTGTTGCATTGTTGGTTTTGTTATTTTCCTGCTCTCTCTCTCTCTCTTGTTCTCTTTGCTCTCTGTGTATTTTGTCCTGGTGGTACATATGTAGTTTTGTGGTGTTTCTGTATAAAATGAAACATGGTAATATTACGCCGTCCAACCAACTGCCCATCAATATCAGATCTAATCTAACTGTAAGCTTGTGAGGAAACAGTTTTCAGGACAGTGTGAGAACCAGAGGACAGTACTAAAGGAAGTATTTTATTCATTTTTACTGCCTACTACTTTTTAATTAACATTTGTATTCAATTACATCCTGTAAAGCATACTCAAAGATCTCTGGTTATGATAAAGGGCTCCATAAATACACTTGACTTGCATAAAGAAAATAATTCCACATTAGAAAAATTAGATGCCGTAAAGAAAACAGCGGATCAAGCAGCCCATTGGGCTCAGTTTAGGCAGCAGACCTCTTATAATGGACTATCAAATGCTGTAATTTGATACTATAACAATAATATTATCAAATGATACTATTCTAACGTTGAATTTGATTGATTTGAACTGAACCGATGTGTGTGAGCTTTGTGCCACTGTATGATGCTCAAGACTTTACGAGTGTGTCCCTGCAGTCCTCCTCTCTCATAAACAGCCTGAAGAGCCGCTGCTGTGTGTTTTATGGGCCCTCCTTCCACACTGCCTTTCAGATTTAGCATCAGGGCTCAATGCTGAGGTCATACACACACACACACACACACACACACACACACACACACACACACACACACACACACAATTGATGTTCTCTCTCTATATGTTCGAG
>JBBPDB010018421.1:0-12528 GCA_037974465.1 Brachypetersius altus | reverse complement strand
AATGGGGGAATCTTTAAAATATAATAATAAACGTAAATCCAGTGTGTACTCGCAGCTTTATTAACAGCATTTTCATACAAGATATTTTTTCTGTGCTGCCCGCGGACCGGTACCATATGACCCGGGGGTTGAGGGCCACTGCCCTAGAGCTCGAAGAAAGTACCCCAGTGCGACGAAACCCGCGGGTCTGGGAGAGACCACGGAATAAGACCTTCTGGGAGGAGGTGGTGGAGAGACACTTCACAGGAAATCTCAGGCTGCAGCAGTTTAGTGCGACACGGCCGGCGTTTGAGATGTTGTGTGGATTCATCGGTCCTGATGCTCCGCCCATCACAGGCTGCCACCGAACACCGGTTCCAACCCAAAAGCGGATTGTATCATGTGACACATTTATTTGCGTTAAAGCCCTTTTTTCTGACAAAGTGTTTACATCTGAAGTATCGATATAGAATTCAAAAAAACGGAAAAATATAATGTCGACATTTACAACATTTTATCGATAATTAGCATTTCCATCAGCTATATCCGTAAAATATTTGAAGCGCTAAATATTTTTTTGCAAAAATCCCTTGGATGGAAACCTGGCTCAGGAGCGGGGCGGGGATTTGAGTGGTGTATTCATGGATTAAAGCAAAAAAAAAAGTCATCTGACGGCAGATATGAAGATGGGCGTTAACAGGCATTCCTCTGTTAACAGCAAGAAAACAGACTCCAAAACTGCTGTTATATATTTATTTTTTAACGGAACATAAGCTCGCGACACCGGAGCCACTGTCCTGAATATTGAGCTTCGGAGGTTTGGCTTCTTTATCTATTTAAGCGATGGGTTTTCTCCGCTGTTCTCAGACCCGTTTTAGCTACTATTAGCGAATGAGACCCTTCATGACACACTACTATTCCGATCTTTTTAAAAAATGTAATATATACTACTACTTGCCTATTATTGTGCCCTACTATTCTCATTATTATTATTACTATTACTGGATGCGCCAGGCAACAAGAAGCCCTTTTGCAGATCTCGTCTTTGTTTTGGGACATTAAAAGCCTTTGAGACTGATGTGGCACTAAATGTGGAGAAACAGCTCGCTGCCGTCAATGTTTAAGAGAACTGCCGAAACCATAATGTTTATTTTTATTTTTAGGAAAAATAATTCAATCGTAATTAGACCAAAGAAAAAGACAGCCTTTCCAGAACTTTGTCTGCCGAAGCTTGTTCAGACCCCCATTTTTTCCCCTTCGGATCTGCATCAATCTCATTATTAACCTTTAGTGCCCTCAGTTGACTCTAATCCATGTAATTAACATTATAATTAGTAACAAAAAAACCTTACTGACCATTGTAGCCTTCCAGAGCTCCGAGCACCACGCTGTGGCCAACACTTTGATAGACCTCTTCTTGAGACACATTGTGCAGTACGCCATTCAAACGAAATGACCAAGAGCTCATCTGGTTATTCACAACCCCTCTTCTGGAATTCCGTCGGTGCCACACATTCACCGTCTGAGAGACGGAGAGACGAACAGATGAATATTAACATTTGGCTAAGAAAGGTTGGATATAAACCACTAAACAAAAACACTGTGCATCACCTTCTGTTACAGTCACTCAGCCTATGGAGTGTTACTCCTTGTAATGAAGTGATAAAGCAACATGATTACCTGTTTGTCTGGGAGGTATTCAATGAGCTCTTCAGCAAAGCAGGCTGTGGGTCTTATGCGGACATACACCTTCACCTCACTGCCGTGTGCACTCATGACCCCTGTCATTAACATTCTTTTTCAGTGTATTGATTGTTCATGGTACATTGGCTTGCAAAGTTCCTTAGTAAAAACTATTAATTCCAAATGGCTAACAATGTTATGGAGCTAAATCAACAAATGATGTAAGTGGTAGAGATTCACTTAGAGTTTAAAAAAAAATTGAACTGAGAAACAAACTGAACTGAGAAAGATACGAAGATACTTGAGGAAGTGTCATGATTTTACCTTCACACACCTATTTTGGTTTCATATTGTATATAGTTACAGCCCTGGCTTCCATCTTGCCACTAATAATACTTGTCTAGTGGACAGATTCTATCACCTGAGCTGTGAATCTCTGCAGCTACTCCAGAGATACCATGGGCCTCTTGGCTGTTCCTCGGATGAATGCTCTCCTTGTCCGGCCTGTCAGTTTAATTGGATGCCCATGTCTTGGTAGGTTTGCCGTTGTGCGATACTCTTTCCATTTCGGGATGATGGATTGAACAGTACTCGGTTAGATGTTCAAAGTTTGGGATATTTTTATATCCTAAACCTGCTTTAAACTTACACAACTTTATTCCTGACCTGTCTGTTGTGTATTTTTTTTGTGTGTTGTTCTCATTATGCTGGTTGTCCACTAATGTTCTTTATCACCCTCTGAGGCCTGCACAGAACAGCTGTATTTATACTGAGAATAATCTATACACAGGTGGACCCTATTCACTAATCAGGTGACTGCTGAAGGCAGTTGGTTGCTGAACTGAGGGGTATCAGAGTAAAGGGGACTGAATACAAATGCATGCCACATTAGCTGTTTTTTTGTAACAACAAACACCATGTATAATTTTCCTTTGACATTTCCATACATTTAAGTTTGAGCTTGTAATGTGACAAAATGTGGTTTAAAGGGATTAAAGGGATTAAAAATATATATTTCTCTAGTAGTGCTGTTCGAAGTACAGAGTGGATAAGACAAACCAATGAATTCTGATGTGAACTAATGAATTTCTTCATTTTCACTTGGCATATGACATTCATCAAAAACAGGTGTAAGAATTTTTCAGTGTATTGATTGCATCTTTTTACCCCTAAGAATTGGACATTCGACATGGACTTAAACACTGCTTATATCTTAATCAGGAAGAGGTGAACTGCTGAATGTTGAACAGACAGGTGTAAATATACTGGCTGTCTTGACTCTATAAAAACATTTTTGCACTTAAGTTCACACACAGACCGCCTGAACTGGAAAGTAAATTGTATATTTTTGAATTACCAGTGTTTCAAACATTCCATTTACTACAGCAACCTCTTATACCGAAAAGTTGGTTTTCCATGATATGCAACATACGAACTAGTCAAATTAACAAAAGTTTAAATGCAATTAAAACCCCAACATACAGTGTTTTGTTTAGGTAGACATTTTTGCTGAAAAACAGCGCTGAAGTGAGTTTTCACACACTGCACTCTCAAGTAGCACGAACACAAGTGACTACATACAAAAACTGATATTGTAGAAACTCACCTTTTCAACTGTAAAACTGTATTTCAGTATGTATTTCAATCGTAATCATTACACTATGCAGCTGCGGTGTTGACGCTGTTGTCAGAGCAACAAGATTCTCAGAGGCTGTGTCTCAAATCGCCCTCTGCTCTCCACAGTGTACACTAACTCTATGAGGGATGGCTAATAAATCGCTCCTATTCAAGACTCAGGTAATGTGGGACGAGTTGTCAACACAGATACCTCTCCGTCTGTTTTCCTCTGCATTTTTACACCCGCGTTAGAAGTGCACTTTGAGTGGACCTGTGATATTGTTTAACTGGAATCTTCACAAGGTTCCTTTAAACAATGGCACTTTAAACCGTCACTGCATCATTTTGCACTCGACATACTTAATAATGTAAATATATATATGTGAAGTTGGGAGAACACAAGCCTAAGAATTTCATTATGGCTAATGATGCTACATTGCTATCTGTATATGACAACAAAAATTGAAACTTGAATATGTGTGGTGTGTAGGGAACGAGAGGACAATATGAGACACAGCCAAAGACAAGCACTCTTGGCCCACTCTACATGATTACATTTGCCCATATCTGGAATTAGGGGTTTTATTTGTAAATTAGACCAAAAAATCTGATTTGGAAAAAAGGTCCACTCTCACACACACGCACGCACAAACCTTTCAGTAGGGAGAACAATTTCAAGTGTTTGCGTTTCAAAATGTATATTAAATATAGTTACTTCATCGATTCTAGTATTATTATTATTACGTTTATTACAATATTATAATATAATTATTTCCACAAATATAAAATACAAATTTATAACAACAACAATAATAGTCACAGCCCATGCTGACCCCTGTCCACCTACAACAGGCATCCTCATGGGGTCAGAGCTGTTTTGTTAGTACATGGAGAACCCCCATAATATTAGGCAGGTGGTTAAGGTGTGTGTGGGTGTGTGTCCAGGAGGCTGTTGTAATGTGGTTCTGTCAACAGAAAACCCAAAGCTTGTCTTCTAGAGGACTAATGCAATGTTTAAAATGGGCAGAAGGCTGAAAAAAACAACATCGGGTTGAGTTGATTGACCACTGGTTCATGAATAGCTCCTCCCTGACCAGTGTGTTTTAAGGAGACCTCACACTTTGATCCAATAATTCTTCTCTACATATTGTTGTCCACAACTAAACCGACGTTCCGTCATTCAGGGAGCATGAAAGCAGTGCTGCTTATTTTTATTTTGTGCGCTGCCCTGGTGGCGTCAGCACCCACGGATGATTTGGTAAGTTCTATTGCACTGAGAAAGAGATGAATTGCTGTATTTAAATACATTTATATGCTACTACAAGCTGTAATCTATAGTTATATACAAAAGAAATAGAACCTTTTCCTCAAATAAAATACATATAAAATATGATCTAATATCATCCATTGTGCTTATGTTAAACCAAACTGTTTTTTGTTAAATATATTTTGTACTATTGTGGCATTACATATAAAAATCTATCAGTGTGTGCTGTGTATATTATTTTGAAGAGTAATCAAATCATTTGGATTTATTCTGCAGCCCTTTGGCAGTGAGCATGGTTTAAACACTGTTAATACCGGAATACGACAAAGCCTCTTCACTGGCATGACTAAGGAAGAGGTATGTTTGATCTTTAATAAAAGTACCAACACCCAGAAGATTTGTGGGACTAATAAAGGTTTATCTTAGAGCCAATCAGTTCACATCTTAAGGTTGATGAGTAAACTGCCTTATCTAGTTTCTAGTACCTAGTTTTAATCCAATGTTAGATAGATTTGCATGCTTACCATAGTCTAAACCATCCCATCTCCATTTAATTGAATTCCTATAGGCGTAATTATTGGCGAAGTTACTATTAGCAGTGTTTTAACTCACATTATCATCCATGGTAGCTACTGGAAACATTCAATTGTCTCACATGTGTATTTGCATACATGTTGACACATATTAAGGTGCCACTTTTATTCCATTAGATACAAAAGTGGAAGGAAGAAAATGAACAATTTCAAAAATCCTCGTGATGTGACCTAAACGCAGACCTTGCCATCGTAAGTTCTGAACGAATGCTACTCGGAATTAATAATTATATTCTATAAAATGCCAGTACAATCACCTTTAACACTTTTCTAGATTTGTCATTGGTACTTGTTATCCTGTCTCTTCAGCCAGTGAACCGTGGGGCAGAGGGCCTGAGAGAGATAATTCCTAAGCTGTCCTACTAACATAAATCCTGTAATGTGTTACAACAAAAACAAAATAAAGAAAAGTCTCACAGCGGACAAAAATGTACTTGTTGTTCTGTGGCTATCTTTTTATTGTGGTAATGACCTCAAAGTGTCTTTTTATAATACAGGACAAGAATGCAAATGAGGCAGCGAAGAACACATAAATGCAAAAAATGTGAATAAATACTTCATGTAAAATGGAAAACATGCTTTATAGAAAGGTATACTATTGAGTATTTGCTGAATTACTGAGTATTACGTCAATAGAAATCACATAATAAAAGAAAAATAAGAAAAACACACAAGGTAGGAATGTCTAAAGCACTCATGGTACTTGGTACGCCATCAAGGTCCAGCATTATGTCGTCTGTTCATTCAGTCATCTGTGTGACAGGCAAAGACAAACGCGCGAAATGAGCTGAGAAATATAAACAACACAAACAAAATTGTATGTATTGTACGTTTTGCCATGCATAACCACTTATTGACGAACGATTGCTGAAAACATGTAGGTATATTTACATGTAAACTACAAAGGAGAGGTAAAGTTTTTATAAAGACAGGCAGCATGTTTGTTATATTGTAGTTAAAAATATCACGTTTGCTGTCAGAAATTCTTTTTGGAAAAAATAATTTCCTTTTTGAAAAACCCTTTAATGAAAGAAAACTGAACTTTGTGTGTTCAAGACCAAAAAGAGGAAAGAATGCATTCAAAATGCACAGTAATGAATCACCTCTAAACATGCGTAGCTCTATGTTGGCTGAAAGAGAAAAAGGTGAATTTCCTTGCATTGCCTAGCAGGAGGCCAGACCTAAACCATTCAGAGAGGGCAAATACTGCATAGTATAGATGTGCAGGCTTGGGAGAGGAGTATCTCTGCAGATTCAAGGCAGTAATTGAAGTGATGCGTTATGTATCTGTGACTCATTTTTATTTTGAATATTTTCTAAACTGTTGCTGTCGTGTAATTCACTTGCATTGAATCAGATGGAATTTTTATCTCCACTTCAGTCTGCAATTCAACAAGGTGTGGATATTCTTTTCTCTACCAACCTGTAATGTATTGTTAGTGCAGGATTTAGAAGAATCTCTTTAAACTTTTCTTTTTAGAATAAGCTAACTGCAGTGTGAATGTTAAATATCGATTCCGACATTGTACTAAGTGAAAACATAACGTCATGTGTTTGGATGATCTTATGTAACTTACTGGCATCACAGTCATGGATCGCGGTTTCAAAGATCAGGTCTCAACAAACAATACTGATAAGGCTAGTTTATCATCAACAATTCCACACTCATTCTTGCTGAACTTATTCCTGTTCATTTTAACATGTACGTTATATATAAATAAATGTAGTAATGAACAAAACATTCACTGTGATTTGGTTCTGCAGTATCTGTTGTTCTTCCCAATTCTTTTGATTCGGTTCAAATACAGATTGAAACAGCATTGGCAACACTGAAATGTGAAAAGTGGGACAGCAGGAGTACACAGGCATTCTGTTCATTATTATAACCGATCATGAATTCTGCCAGTGAGTGATATTTCTGACCATTATTTTTAATAATCCTTCTGTGTCTTGTTGAGAAACAACCACTACAGTAACTAAAAGTAACAAGAAATGTGAAACAGCAGTTTTACAAGCTTTATTTGTCCACTTGTCACAACTGAAGTATCCTTGAACAGCCAGATCATCATTCCTTACATGACAACATCTCCAAAGATGAACTTAATCTTGGTCATCGCATGCTGAGCATTCGACGACCCGTGCACTGCGTTCTCCAGAATACTCTTGGCGAACTGTGCTCTGATGGAGCCTGGGGTACACTCTCGAGCCAGTTCAGGGTCAGTAGGTCCCATCAGCTTTCTCCATTCGGCAACTGCATTCTGCTTGCTCAGGATCATCATGACACATGCACCTCTGTTAAAAGGTCACAGGCAAATCTTTCTTATAGGACATATGTATATAACAAGCCCTGAATTATGACTGAAACCCTGCATCCTAAAACATTTTCTCAGAACTGTACTTGATTAATGTGATCATAAACACCACCACTTACTGTGACATGAGGTCAACTAAGGGATTAAAGAAGTCTTTCCCTTTGTGATCTCTGTAGAATGTCTCTGCCATTTCTCTTGTCAAATGCGTTTCCTTTATCTGGGAAATGATGAATCCTGCTTCTTTTATCCTTCTTACTATATCATCTGTGGAGATAAATTGAAATGAGAAATTGCGATTAGTTTGTACATTTCAAATGAAATGACATTATTTTTGTTGCCTCTACAGCATCTATACAATAATGCAATTCAATGAACTAGATCCTAATGTATGGAAATACAGTACGTATTCCATTGCATGAAATTGACCTCTTTATGCTACAGAACATCTAAAACCTCTAAATGTGTATCAAGTCTATAAGTAAACAATTGCAGTAGAAATAAGACTAGGAAAAGGTACATACAGAAATGTTAGTAGACTTCAGAAATCACAACTTAAGAACAGAACCAACACCTGAAAGCCTACCTTTGTGTTCTTGTGAAGCGTCTGGTTTGATCACGCCAAGTGTGTGCTCCACTGGAAAGAAAAGGGTCAGGTCTCTTTCTGCCTCCTCTATTGTAGAGCTCCCATGGAGCTGGTTTATTTCCACATCTTCAATGGCAAATCGAGCACGAAGACTTCCAATACAAAACAAAAATATTGTGGACTGTTGAGTTATAAGTCACATAAGTCATATAGTCTTATACGTCAAAAACATTGTTAATAAAATACATGTTTATTTCTTTACAACAAAGAAATGCATTTCTTCTGTTAACCAAAATCAAGATGCTTTTAATATATATATTTAATATAAATATTTATATAATTATATATATAATACGAATAAATAAAATATATTTATATTGTTTATATAGATTTAAATCTTTCTAAATGAAGGTTGATGATGATGATACTGTATATACATGTATATGTGTATATATATATATATACTGCTCAAAAAAATAAAGGGAACACTTAAACAACACAATGTAGCTTCAAGTCAATCACACGTCTGTGAAATCAAACCGTCCGCTTAGGAGGCAACACTGATTTATTTCTGGCTATGTTGAACAGAAAGAAAAGAAATAGTATATGTACTATTCAATGTACTCTAACTTAATGTATCCTGAAAATATTCCGTAGTCAGTATAAATCTCCTCCGTCTGCACACTCACCTCTCAGGATATTTCTCCTTAGCTTCCTGCAGGATTTTGGGGCCTAGTAAGTTTCTCCAGCGTTGAACAGCATCCTCTCGGGTCAGTGCTAATGCTAATACAGGACCACTACAAAGCAACAAGATGTCAGTCTTCTTAAACATATATACTCTGCACTTTCCCATCACCGTTTTTTTTAAATACCTTTTTTTTTTAAGTTTTTTTAAAGACCTTGTCATGTGTTTGATGAGGCATGGGAAATGTTCAGCACCCTCATGCTCCTTGTAGAACTCTTCAGCTTGTTCCTCAGTGAGAGTAATTTCACGCTGCATGGCAACCTGGAAGCCTGAATCTCTAATTGTCTGCAGAATCTCATCTGTTTAAAAGCGAAGAGTCAATAACAGACACGTGTAGATTCAAGTTGCGCTGATAATTAAGTTCACTGAACACGGATACTACAGTTCCAACAAAAACAGCTAAAAAAAAAGTTTCACCTTTTCTTTCCCGGAGAAGGCTGGGCCGAATAAGGGCTAGGGTCTTTTGGCATTGCTTTGCTGTGCATATTTCTACATTCAGGCTAAATGATGGGAAGAAAAAACTCAGCTGCCTACTGGCAATTTCATTGCTGTCATCAGAAATTTCGATATTCTCCTCTGGCGCTCTACTCAACCTACGGTAAAAACAAGGATCACCATACTGTCAGAAACAACTTTGTGAAGACTTTGTGCAATTTTTATTACAGAAACACACACAATTGGGTCTTTATCATTTCACACCAGAAACTAAATATGAGGTACTCAAACTGCTACAGACCTTTTCTTGGTTGTGATGAGCTCCACTTGTTTAGTATCAATGATATCTGAGAATACAGCACTATCACCTTCCTTTTGCCCTCCTCTCTTTGAAAGAATGAGTGCATGAACAGGCCCACTGGCCATTGTTGTTAAGAAGTTTGTCTGAAGAATAAATCATTTTGGGGGGAAGGTTGATTTATACAGTGCTTGAAACTCAAAAACCTTTCATTTCATTTTTAATTGACAATCTATACTGTGAATATAAACAGTACTCACATCCCCAGCTCTGTCTGGATAAAAATCTTGTATTTGTTCTTCATTCAAAATCCTTTCTCCTTCAGCTAGAACAGTGTATCCTGCTTCTGCAACCTAAGCAAATAAATGTACCATAAGGCCTTTATTTCTTACAGTGGGCTTAAACAAATATGTGTCTGAAAAATATCTGTAGCTGGACAACAACTTACTTTTTGTTTGATTTCCTCTAGCTGTTTTTCAGCCACAGCATCTGGTTTAATGATGACTACATAATACAGCCCCTGATCTAGAGCACATCACAGGTAGAAGTTGGGTTGGGTTGGGTTGGCCAAATCTATAAGCTGAATCACTTGGTGACAGTTAACAGTTTAGAGTTGTATGTGCCTCTTTATTTCGGGAATATTGACTACGTTTCTGGCCCAAAACAGGAACATGGTTTTATTCTAAATTATTCGGGACCATTTTGTTGCTCAGTACATCTCAATATGTTTATATACTATAGACAACAGCAAATTATTGAATAATAATTGTCACGTGGAGCCGTGCACGGGAGTGAGGCGAGGCACAAAGCAGATTCCATTTGATGGAGTTTTATTATAAAAGACACACAGACTCTACATACAGAAAATAAAGAGGCACAAGGACCTTTAAACACAAAGCAAAACTACATCTAAGAGACACGAGGAGCAGGGAAGGTGAGGGTATTTCTGAGGGTTGACCAGCAACTGAAACATGAACTCACAAAAGTTAAATACTAAACCTACCCAAACAGGAACCAATCACAACACACAACCACTTTAATGAAAACACAAGACACTTGACACTGAGACTCTATACACTGAATTCAAAATAAGAGTCCCAGAATCAAACCTTGATTGCGGCCCCTAGTGGCCGCTCCATAGACGTCACAAAAGCATAAAATATATAGTTTGCTTACTGTCAGAACTAAACCTTGTGTGTCTAGTTTTCAAAAGTATTGGGACCCACCTGTTTTTCAGAGTTTGCATTAGGCCTCTTGCTTCAAGTGAAGGGCAGTCTTAATGCTTCAGTATACCAAGGCATTTTGGACAACACCATGATTCCAACTTTGGGGAAGAACCTTTTCTATTCCAGCATGAATGTGCCCCAGTGCACAAAGCAAGCTCCATAAAGACATGGTTGCATAAGTTTGGTGTGGAAGAATCCCGCCCCCACCCCATCCCACCCCAGAGCCCTGACCTTAACCCCATCCATCACCTTTGACATGAACTGTAATGGAGATTATGAGCCAGGCCTTCTCGTTCAACATCAGTACCTGACCTCATACATACTCTACAGAATGAATAGGGCACAAATTCCCACAGAAACTCCAAAATCTGGTAAAAAGGCCTCCAAGTAAAGTGGAAGGGGGGGCACTTCATACTGAAGCATATGTATTTGAATGCAATATCATTAAAGTCCCTGTTGCTGTAATGGTCAGGTGTCCCAGTACTTTTGCTCACATGTTGTATTTGAAATTTAAGATTAAGTTAAGGAGCCTGTTAGCCTGTTATCTTTCTTAAAAATCATATTATTTCACAAGATGTTTTGAGAGGATTTTTTTTTTTAACTATATCCATGTATTATTGCAACCATGCATTTATACATACTCTGCATGTCTACATTGACTCAGACAGAAACTGTTTCCCACCAGAAAGGTGCTTGGATTTCCCTGGAAAGTGTGCACTTTAGCTAAAAAGTGCATACATTTTAGTGTTTGTTGTCTGTTCTGTTGCAAAAAACTCCCAAAAAATTGGTTGTAATGAAAAATAACTAATCAAGCTCTCTCTATATATAATTTTCGGCACTGCACTGACAACCTATTAGCACGGAAATTGTTGTGGAAAGAAACGATAGCTGTGTTGTGAGTGCGCAAGTATTTCAAATCCATTAAAAAATCTGGCATGATGAAATTATTTATGCCATTTCAACACTGTTATTCCTTTTCTGATGGAGCCGAAATGTCACCAGCAATAATTATAATCGGAAACAATAATCGCATGTTTGCAAATGGCACTTAGTACAAGTATACGCCATCACATTTTTTATAAATTACTTGAGGGGCTTCTAGATGCATTCTTATAGAATGGCGATAAGTGGATTTCACACAAACAACATTTAGTCATCTCCAGCTTTTCTTTTGTAATTTGCATTTATTAAAAAAAATCCACTTTGCCATGTTCTTGCTGTTATGAGGACTGGGTCAATGATGGAATTCACATTATGAAGATTATCTCACTGATGGGATTCACATGATTTAGAACCATGGGTGAAACAATTGCCTTTGTTCATATCATCTGACGCTCAGGCAAGATTTTGGCACGCTATCAACAGAGAATTTTTTTAGAGAACCTGCCACCCACACACTCACACTCAGACACAAACAAAAGGCTCAGATGAGTGCTTTTACTGTGTCTGCACTAAAGCACTGCCATCTGCTGACACTGTGACGAGACCTCTCTTATGATCATTCTATGATTTCCTCATGAAAGCGCACAGAGGTGCAAGTGCCAGCCTATTAGAAGTATGCATCGATCCTGACCTAATAATGTGAAATTATAACTACAGTAAGGATGTCTGACAGTAAGTGGTGGTGGTGGTGTAGTGGGTAGGATACTTGCTTCTAGACTAAGAGGTCATGGGTTTGAATCCTACCTTCAACACACCACCATTGGGTTCCTAAACAAGACCCTTAACCCCGAGTTGCTCCAGGGAGACTGCCCCCTGTAGTTAGGGAATGGAAGTCGCTTTGGATAAAA